>CAUYQV010187334.1:0-22253 GCA_963574575.1 Galagoides demidoff | reverse complement strand
TCAAGCTATCCCCCTGGGTAGAGTGCCATGACATCACAGCTCATAGCAACCTCCAACTCCTGGGCTCAAGCGAGTCTCCTGCCTCCGCCTCCCAAGTAGCTGGGACCACAGGCGCCCACCACAACGCCCGGCCATTTTTTGGTTGCAGCTGTCATTGTTTGTTTGGCAGGCCTGGGCTGGGGATTCGAACCTGCCACCTTAGGTGTACGTGGCTGGCACCTTAGCCGATTGAGCCACAGGCGCCGAGCCGTGAGACTCTATCTTGAAAAAAAATCACTTAAGAGGTTAGCGGGTTGGGTGCCATGGCTCACACCTATAATCCTAGCACTTTGGGAGGCCAAGGCCTTGGGCAACATAGCAAGACCCTGTCCTTCCCCCTTACTCCATAAAAAAGTTAATAAGGCCTGTGGAATACATGCCCCAGGGACATGTGCATTTTGAATTTTGAAAGAAATTGTGGAATGAGATAACATTGAGGCAGAGAAACTTCTAGTGGTCTGTGGATTTTAAATTACTACTTTCTGTATGTAGGCAGGCCCTGGGCTGGATGGGGATGGGTCTAGGCCCGGCAAGGGTGTGAGAAATTCTGAAAAGACCCCTCAGGGAAGGGCCTCCCTGTGGAGTCTCAGCCCCTGGGGTTATGCTGTGCCATTCTTGGTGCTAGGTGGACCCAAACCCAGGAGATAGGTGCAAGCTCCTTGGCACTGCTGAGGACATTCTTATAGACTCTGCTGTGTCACCAGGTGTTCAACTGCAGACCTGTGAGGAGTGAAGGTACCACACCTGCCGTGGCTTCTCCTCCAGGTTCTTTTCTTACTCTTTCTGCCCTATCATGGGGTTCATTCATCAGTGTTCAGTTTCAAGAATCAGATGACGTTCCCAGAAAGGAAGCTGGTGTGTGACGGACTTGGGGAAAGACTGTTGACTTCCTGTTTCTGGTCAGCTGGGTCCCTTTAGGTGCCCAGATGTCTTCAGTGACTTATACATGCTAGTGCAGCATCATGTGGCAGCTGCTACCGCAGACGGCTCTGCTACTTCTTGGTAAGTCTGGGGCTCTCTGGGTGAGGGGGAAGCAATGATGCCCTGAGTGGCTCAGAGACCCCTTTGGAGGCGAGGAAAGAGACCCCTCAAGATGGGACTCTTCACCACATCTACAACCATGGGTTTAGCTCCTAGGAAAACCATCTGGGGCCTATAAATGAGAAGAATGTTGGATCTGATTTGGGCATAGCCAGAAAAGGAGGGGGAGCAAGGTCAATTACTTCACCTGGCTGGGTCTCAGTTCTGCTTACACTAGATCAGGGGTCCACAAACTTTTTAAACAAGGGGCCAGTTCACTGTCCCTCAGACCGCTGGAGGGCCAGACTGTGGGCCCCAGGACAGGCAGTGGCGGCAAAAACACCCGGCAAGCCAGATAAATGAATGTCCTAGGCGGGGTACATGTGGCCCGCAGGCCGTAGTTTGAGGACGCCTGCTCTAGATGGTCCCTAAGGTCAATCTCTTTCAGTCTAACATTCTAGGTTCTCCCTATGACTTTTTTGGGGGGAGGCACAGTCTTATTCTGTCGCTCTGGGTAGAGTGCCTTGGCATTATCATAGCTCACAGCAACCTCAAATTCCTAGGCTCAAGTGATCTTCCTGCCTCAACTACAGTTTTTCTGTTTTTAGTACAGATGGGGGCCTTGCTCTTGTTCAGGCTGTTCTCAAACTCCTGAGCTCAAACAATCTGGCCACTTCATCCTCCCAGAGTGCTAGGATTATAGACATAAGCCACTGCACCTGGTGCCCTATGACTTTTAATTTCCACCCTTTCTGGGGAGCTTGCGTTGAGGTTCTTTCTGTAGCTTTATTCAGGGAAATTCAATCAATATTCTTAATTTATGAGTTTGGACAGGAAACAAGGAATAGAGAATGGTGTTGAAAATAAGGATTTGGGTGGACAGTGGGCAGGAGGCATGGACATTGGAGACCAGAGAGCAGGCAGAAGGAGAGGTATCCACTAGAAATCCAGATTCTTGGGAATACCAGGGTCCTGAGGTAGGGGCAGGAAGGGGAATTTTAAACTTGCTTCACATTCCAGGCATCCTGATCCCTGTTCTCACTCAGTGTTTGATTCATTCTTTTATCTTGCAGTTTCATCTGGCTTGCACGCTGGTGAGTTTACTTTGTAGTCTTGGGTCGATCAAATGAGGCACCTATGGGTGGGATGTCCACAGGATGTTGGGAAATATCCATTGCATGGGAAACTAATGATGGGTGTTTGCAGGGACAGCTCCCCCAACACAGCAGGGCTGGGGTCCCTATGCTTCTCTGGCCAGTTTTCCTCAAGATACAGAGTAGGCCCAAAATGGGGTCGACTCTAATATTGAGTCACAGACTCAGATTGAGACATGAACTGTGGGTTTTCCATGGGCTCCCTCTGGCTTTGAGCCTCCCTGAGAATGCCAGGACAGGGCCTGCTCCTCTCCCTGTCCTCACCTCACATTCTCTTACTCCTCAGCAGATCTTCCAAAGGCTGTGGTGTCCCTAGTCCCTTCATGGGATAGGGTGCTGCAGGAAGACAACGTGACTCTGCAGTGCAATGGGGACCATCCACCTGGAAACAAGAGCACAGAGTGGTTTCACAATGGGAACCTCCTCTCCAACGAGGACTCGAGCTACTTTATTGCAGATGCCAGAGTTGAGCACAGTGGAGAGTACAGGTGCCAGACAAACCTCTCTACACTCAGTGACCCAGTGCACCTAGAAGTCCATGTGGGTAAGTCCATGAAGGGGAAGCAGGAACTCGCCGATAAAGGGTGAAATGAGGGATCCTCATATGCCTAGGAAGAGCCCGAAGATGATGTTCTTAGGCATTAAAATTAAAATGAGATAATCTGTGGTCCCATTGCCTGATATAAGAGTTGTAGTCCCAGCTACAAGTAGGCCTTAGGAAAATTTCAGAGTCTGCCATAGGATAGATGTAAGACTGCTACATCACACAAGTCTAGGAATCATGACACTCAGAATACATATAATGCAAATGTGTCATCAGAAAGTCAAGATATGGGCTCAGCGCCTGTGGCTCAATCTGCTAAGGTGCCAGCCACGTACACCTAACGTGGCGGGTTCCAATCCCCAGCCCGGGCCCGCCAAACAACAATGATGGTTGCAACCAAAAAATGGCTGGGCGTTGTGCTGGGCACCTGTGGTCCAAGCTACTTGGGAGGCGGAGGCAGGAGACTCGCTTGAGCCCAGGAGTTGGAGGTTGCTGTGAGCTGTGATGCCATGGCACTCTACCCAGGGGGATAGCTTGAGGGTCCATCTCAAAAAAAAAGAAAGAAAGTCAAGACACTGATATTCAATAGTAGGTACTGAATAAATTAATGAATTTGCTTTGAGGACTTCAATCTCCTTCTCACTTTCTAACACATAATGCTCTAAGCTACCTCCTAAATCATCCCTAATGGCCCAGTATCAGATCTAGCTCTCTATCTTCCTCAATGTCATGCTCAAACTTATGCTTCAGCATAGATTTAGCAAGGTGACCCATTTCCCAGTGCAGAGATACACATGCTTAGTTTGCACATTACTCATGGAATTAAAGTATGTGTGTACTATTGCCAGAATCTAGGCATCAGGAGCAGGTAGGAGAAATATTTTGGAGGAGAGGATCTTTCCTGGTGTCCCTCAAGATACATCCATACATCCCATAGCCTGGTAGCTGCAGGGTAACCTTGCAAGCCTGACTCTATTTCCATGAGTGCCCCACTTGCACAATGTGGGTGGCACAAGCCTGGAGGGGAAGGAGGACATAAGAGAAGTGGATTGGCAGCAGAGTTCAATAGCATTGGCCTTCGGAAACTTATTTTCATGGCTTCTTTGTTTCTGACTGTACCACCCACCTGACATGATCTCATTCTACAGAGCTACAAGAAATGTCAAGTATCTAGCTAGGTGAGGGATGGCCCCCTAAGATCAAATAAAATGGGGATTTACCAAGAGGAAACAATTGAAAAATCAAAATCAAATCTGGGAGATGTTAATTTGCCTTGAACTTGGCTCTAGAAACTGGCTTTAGAAGTCTAATCAATGAGGTCTATATTAAACTGTGACCAAGAGAATTAACTTTGCCAGGCAAACTCCCTATCATCCTTCAACACCCCTTTCACTTATCTCCTCCTCTGAAAAACTTGCTTTACTTTTGTCAGGCAGAATTTCTTTATCTCAATCTCATTGGCTGAGTCCTTTGTTTTCTGCCTATTGTAGTGCTTATCGTTTTGTATTGTAATTTATTTCTGTGTATGTATGTTTATAGTCTGTAGATTCTCTGAGGCAAGGGGCCCTGTGTCCTGTCATTCGAGTATATGCAGTCTGCACAATGGTACACAGTGGGTGTTCAATAAAGTATTAGTTGAATGAATATATATATGGACATTTACTGAGTACATGACAGGACAGATTGGAACAAGAATATTCCCCAAAGGCCACTGGGATATATATATCATAAATTTATGCTAATAATGAGTTATCTCTTTGCTGAAAAAGTTAGTGGATATAAGTACATGGCCTCTTTTGATAAATGAGGCATCTTAATAAACCATAAAAATTACCTTTGGAAAATCTTCCTGGTAGAGAATCTTCACTAAAACATGTTTTATCAATTTTTTCTAGCATGAGGTAGTAGATTTTTTAAGTTATAGTAAATTGGCTGGGTGTGGCAGCTCATGCCTGTAACCTTAGCACTCTGGGAGACCAAAGCAGGAGGATTGCTTGAGCTCAAGAGTTCAAGACCATTCTGAGCAAAAGTAAAACCCAGTTTCTACTAAAAATAGAAGAATTAGCTAGGCGTTGTGGTGGGTGCCTGTAGTTGCTATTTGGGAAGCTGATGCAGAAGGACCACTCTGAGGCTTCTGTGAGCTAGGCTGATGCCATGCACTCTAGCCTGGGCAACAGAGTGAGACTTCATCTTAAAATAAATAAAATAAATAAAATTATAGTAAATGTTGTTTTGTTATTATAAAAGTCATGTGAGTTCATTTTCAAAAATATATAGAAGATAACAGAAGAAATTTAAAAGACCTTGGGCCCTATTCCCTTAGAGAAAACCCTTGTTAATACCTAAGTGCATATCCTTCCTTTTGTTCCTGTCATATATACTTTTGGTATTCTGCCTTTTTATTTTTATCTTTATTTTATTTTTGGTCAGGGCTGGGTTTGAACCCACCATCTCCTGCATATGGGGCTAGCGCCCTACTCTTTTGAGCCACAGGCGTTGCCCCTGTTCTGCCTTTTAAACTTATCATTGTCTCATGAATCTCATTATATTTATTTGCAATGTAATTTTTAATTATTTGGGTCCCCTCCTGACCATGACTTCATGTTCCCTCTATGTGGAGTCTGGCAACTTGGTAAGACAGTTGGGAAAACGAGTATCCCAGTGATTGAATTTTGTCTCATGAAGGTCACACTCAGTAGCGAAGATTGTTTCCCCCAAGGCCCTTTAGTGCTTGGGAAACCACTGATTATCAGGAGCACTATCAGTCTCGCCTTTCCCCTCTTTGAATCTTTAAGTGCCCCTTAACTATTTCTGCAGTCACATCTCCAGCCACCCAACTCACCTTACTCCTGACTGCTTCCGAAGTCTTTCCATATTCCTACAACTGCCTATTCCTTCTGAAATCTATCTTTTCTCTAATGGGGCAAATCATCATTTTCAAATGCAGTTTCTGCTCTTTGATTCAGAACTTGCTGTGACAACTTATGAACTGCCATGGCAAACCTGAGTCTAACGCCGAAGGGTTCTCCCCTGCCTCATTACTTAGTCCCTCTGCTCTAACCTTACATTTTGATCATGTGTGTGTGTATATCCCTCTTCCCCATCAGATAAAATGTCTTGGTGTGATCTGAGTTCTCTTGCAGAGCTTATTCAGCTTTTTCCCAAAGTGAGCTATGTACAGATGGCTCCCAGTCGGCTTACCCTTTATACTGAGGTCTGGGTGGTGAGTGTCACTGAGCACTGAGGCCACTTGGTCTGGGGTCTGTCTGTGTCTTTCAGGCTGGTTGTTGCTCCAGTCCCGTAAGTGGGAGTACAAGGCAGGGGAGGACATTCACCTGAGGTGTCACACCTGGAAGAACAATTTTATGCACAAGGTCACGTATTTACAGAATGGCAGAGGCAAAAGGTATTTCCATAACAATTCTGACCTCCACATTCAAAAAGCCACAGCTAGTGATGGCGGCTTATACTTCTGCAGAGGGCTTATCGGAAAGAAAAACGTGTCTTCTGAGACTGTGAACATCACCATTCGAGGTGAGACATGTGCAACCCTAGAGCGTCCACTGTGTGTGGAGCTGCCACTCACACTGGGAAATGATTTGGGAGGCAATTTCTGACGCTTTAGTCCCACAGACTTCTTTATATAGGGTTCCCTCCTGGTAACTAGCAGAGACCCTGAAACTCCCCGATTGCTAGGGAGGGTTGTAGTTCTGTTTCACGGTATTCCTCAGAGGCAACTGAGAGATGTCATTCACTCTGCAATGTGACAACAGGGGCAGAAGCCACATTTTCTCCCCCATAAACACACCTGTCCTTACCATAGCCATACCCATGATGTCACATGTCCCTATCATGCTGGCCCATCTTCATCTGTCCTCCTTTCTCATCCAAGTCTTAGCCAAGAGCTAAGCTGCCAAGAGCCCTTCATCCCCTCACAGGAAGAGCTCAGAAGCTGGGTTCTGGTTCTGCAGCTAATAGCCGTGTGGCTGTGAGTAAGGCAGTTGGTGTCTCTGAACCCCAATTTCTTTCTGTGTAACCAAGAGAAACTGGCATTTAGTGGGCACTTTTCAGTGTGCTAGAGACAGTAAATAATTATTTACATGCCCCTAATTTGATCATCATAGTGTATTTTCCCAACATATGAGATAGGCAATGTTGACTCCATTACAGATGGAGTAACTAAGGTGTAATAATAAATGAATACCTATATACATACATACATATACTTGTCCTTAAGGTCACACTAAAGACCTCAAAGCCTATATATTTAATTATTAGGTAAAATGAAAGAATTAAACAAGTACTAATACCTGGAATTCAATGGAATTTTGGATCCCAGTAAGTCTAAAATACATCTCTAAGGGCTGGGTGCGATGGCTCATGCCTGCAATCTGGGAGGCCAAGGCAGATGGATGGCTTGAGCTTAGAAATTGGGAGACCAGCATGAGCAAGAGAGAGACCCCATCTCTAAAAATAGCCAGGTATTGTGGTGGATGCCTGTAGTCCCAGCTACTTGGGAGGCTGAGGCAAGAGGATCACTTGAGCCCAAGAATTTGAGGTTGCTGTGAGCTAGGCTTATGCCTCAGCACTCTACCAAGGGCAAGAAAGTGAGACTCTAGCTCAAAGAAACAAACAAAATCCCACATCTCAAGTTTCTAAAGTGCCAATTTGAGGATCAGAGATCTCACATGATTTTCCTGGACTACCTGATTTCACAGAACTTCTATCTGTAATTGGACCAAGACCTAAATTGTAAACAGTTTTCATGTGTAAAGGCATCAAAACACCTTTTGAAGTTTTAAGAAAACAATGCAATAATTTGTATAAGAATAACTTAATTCCACTTTAAATTGAAAGTAAATCTTCTCAAATGGTCAGGGAAAGAGAGCAAATGATGACGCAAATGGAGCAAAATGTAAACAATTAGTGAATCTGAATAAAAGATACATGAGAGTTCTTTATACTATTCTGATAAATCTTTTTTTAGAGATTTAGAAAAATTAAAACTAAAAATCCACAAATTTGTCCCAATTTATAGACAGCTACATTGTCTGACAATTTCATTATCGTCCCACAAAACCCACCTACAACCTAACTTGCTAACATTCCCTGTTACATCTCTGTCAAATAAACGCAAGTTATTGCTAAGTGTTTGATGAGCTGAGTCTGCTCAGATAGCACTAAGATCAGGAGCCAACAGGAAGAAGTGATGGTTTTCCCCAAGACTCTCCACCATTCCTACGACTTGTCTCTTGGCAGGTTTCAGGAAGACTCTCCACTGGTGATCTTACTGTTTGTTCCAAATTTCTGCCTTAGTGACTAATTTCTCTCATCCCTCTACTTCTTCTAGGCTCAATAAGTCCACCCATCTCAGCACTCTTTCCTTGGCATCGAGTCACTTTCCTCCTGGTATTGATGCTCCTGTTTGCAGTGGACACAGGACTGTATTTCTCTGTGCAGAGAAACCTTCAAAATTCATCAAGTAATTGGAAAGACCACAAATTTAAATGGAGCAAGGACTCTCAGAGCAAATGACCCCTTATCTCCTGGGGGTAATAAGAGCAGTGGCAGCAGCATCTCTGAACCTTTCTCTGAATTTGCAACCCCATCATCCCCATTAGGCATCTCCACAAGCAGCAGGAAAAATACAACTCAGAGCCTGGGTTGAGAACTCCCCCTCCCCCCAATTCTCTGTTTTCTCTTTATCGCCAATGGAAAGGAAAGGCCTATGATCTTCAAGTGCCAACAGTGAAACCCCAGTGAGTAGCTACATCCTTAGGAATTGAAATGGGAAGGCTATACACTGTCCTAACCATTACCTCATAGCAAAGTAACAACACAGGCTCTAGACAGTGACCTTTAAACGTATAAGGATTGTTCCTAAATAAATAGATCAGTAGGATGGTTGAGGTAGAGCCAGCTGGACAGCAGTCTGCATCTATTGCTGCAGGGCTGGTTGCCTCCAGGGCATCCCAAACGCCTTCCAGACAGAATGTGGGAACTGCTAGGATTGAAGGGATTCTGCAGAACCATTGAAGGGGGTGGCTGAGAAAGAACAGAGTGGTCCAGGATAGGCCAGCGGAAGTACTGCCATCTGGCCCCAGAGAGAAGGCTGTCTTCCTAGAACATGGGCCATGGTGGGGATGACAGAATACCACAAGGGTAATGCAGAATTCAGTTTTCCAGGGAGTCTCTATCAGAATTGGGATGGTCTGCAAGTATATAATGGTAAACTCTCTTAGCACTGTGAGTAGAAAATGGTCCTAGGAAGGGGCCTGGAGACTGGGGACAGGGGATTGGAAAAGAAAGCATAAAACAAATTGTGTGCCACTGTCCCAGGTTAAGCTATGTGAACAGATAGCACAGTGTCGGAACTAAGAAACTGGTAAGAAAGAGTTGACCACAAACACACAGGAAGGAAAGGTCAGGGGGTGAAAACACTTTTGGCCAGGGAAGTCAAAATTAGAGAGGAGGGGCAGAAACTATAAAATCAGGTTTTCTGTTTCAGTATTTAATTCAAGCAGAGCTTTATTTACTTCATTTATCAAACAAATGTTGGATAATCTACACTAAACGTATTGAACTACACTGGGTTAAATTGTGAAACGTTGAAATCCCCTCGGCATGTCAATACCAATGGAGTGGGAATGGAGAAGGCCAACTGCTGCTTGCAGAGGAAAGCTTTAGCCATCTCCTTCTGTCATAGAATTTTTAAATAGAACATTTCTTGATTCCACTAAAGCATTTTACAGTATCTTGCATGCTACTCCTGGAAGATGGAAAAAATATGGTAATAAAACATGAACGATAAAATCCTTCCTTCCCTTTGTCCAAAATGCTCTCAGAGATTGGTGTGGATTGATGAAAAAAAACTACCCCTCTCCCACATTCCCACTGCCTTTCACGGCCTTTCAGTTTCATTTCAAACTCACATGAATTAGTCTGCTTGCTTTCCAAATATAGAAACAATGAGGTGAAGGTGATTTTTATGGGCAGTATGGAATAGGAGGGTGAATGGGAATTAAATGCAGTTTTAGAGCATTGGAGTAGGCAGGAAAAGGCACCGTGGAGGGAGGAGGTAGAGGCCAGGCCAGAGGTAGGGGGTCAGCCTGATTGAGTGAATCTTGAGCTATCTATCGAGAAGATTTAAGCTAGGCATAGACATAAAGATTAGATGAGACTCAAGACATGAGACAAGTGTATTTGGAAACCTTGGACATTCAACTCATTGGTACCTACAGCCTGCCAAGTTTCAGTTTGGGTGCAGAGGATCTCGGATGAACAACACAGGGTCACAACACAAAGTCCCCTGGAGAAGCCTTCATTCTAGTGAGGAAAACAGGAAGAGAGGGAAGGGTTGCAGACAAAAGGCTTAATTTTGATGTAGTCATGAAGGATGAGTAGGCGTTTACCTGGCAAAGAAGAGGAGAAAAGTTAAAGGTCCATGGGCATAGATTCAAAAGCTGGAGTAGGAGTTCAAGAAAGCAGCTTGGTTCTGTTGGAGTCTAAAGGGTCAGTGAAGGAGAGGAGAGAGTTTTGGGGCCAAGTCACAAAGGAGATTGTATCAAACCCTACAAGCCATTGAGAGAGTTTAAATAGATTAAGCTTATACTATACAGTATGTTAGGAGTCTGGCAGATACTCAGAGGAGGGATGAGAGAGGAGAGCTGAAGACAGGAAACCAGCCAGGAGGCAAGGTAGTAGGCAGTATAAACCAAAAGGTGTTAGTGGAGTGAAGCCGGAGAGGTAGGTGATAGTCAAAGGATATTTAGGAGGCAGACTCTCCAAGAACTGGTAGCAAGTAGGACTCAGTGTGACTAAGGACCCAGGTTCCTGGCCAGGTGCCCATTTCATAGGTTAGGAAATACAAAGGCAAGGCAGGCACGAGTTTGGTGGGAAAGTTACAGAATTCGTCCTTGGGTTATTACTAGTTACTTCCTTTGGTGGGTAACTTTTCTGAAAGCATCAGTTCCATGATGCAATTTCAGTGGTTAAGCTGCTAAAAATTTGTTTTGTAACCTTAATCATGACGAATACCTGGAAACTGCTAGCAAAACGCTGAGCGTGAGGAGGGAGCTGGAAACCACCCAAGGCAGCTGGTCGCCCGCCAGGTTCCTGGGGGTGAGTACGGAAGAGGCTTTGAGTTTTCAAACACAAAGGTCCGAACGTTTTGAGGTTTCTAACACTACGATCTTAACCCAAACTCACAAAACGGCTACCATCGTCCCTGGGTGGGCTCGAACCACCAACCTTTCGGTTAACAGCCGAACGCGCTAACCGATTGCGCCACAGAGACAGGCGAGGTCTGGCCTTCCTGCCAAGTCAATTCACTGAAGAAAAATTTCACAACGCTCTACGCCTCCGGAACACTGTGGCTGAGGCTGATCTAGAAACCGGCAGGACCACGGCTTTTCCTTGCACCAGGGCGCGGCTGATACAGCCCTGAGCCAGACAGGACTTTTTCCCGCGCTAGCACTTGCTTGGATCTGGGACAGGACTCAGCTTCCACCCAGAAGAGAGACTGAGCATGCTATACAGTATTTTCTTAATGTGAAGATATTAAAGGGGTACAAATGTTTGGGGTACATGGACAACTTTTTTTTTTTTTTACATATACACGTGTTTATTAGGTTTACATTTTTTTGCCCACAAAATTGGACAACTTTTGTAAATGCTTAAATCAGGGCTATTAGTGTGCCCATCACCCGAATAGTGTTCATTGTACCTGTTAGATAGGTTTTGTTGTTTTACTTCTGCCCTCCCCCTTCTTGATTTCCAATGACTTCCAAATTATTAGAGCATACATGTTGTATTTGTTTTCCATTACTGAGATACTTAGGACAATGGTCTGCAGTTCCATCCAAATTGCTGCAAAAGACATGAATTCACTTCTTTTTAGAGCTAAGTAGTACTCCATGGTGTGTGTGTGTGTGTGTGTGTGTGTGTGTGTGTCACATTTTGTTCATCCTTTCATGAATTGATGGGCACTTAGGCTGATTCCACACCTTTGCGATTGTGAATTGTGCTGCAATAAACGTTAGAGTGTAGGTATTTTTTGATAAAATCACTTCTTTTCCTTTGGGTGGACACCCAGTAGTGGGTTGTTGCATTACAACACAATATTTTTAATATTGCTGAGAAAAGAGGAACAGAAGAGGAATGAAGGAAGGGTCTTTCAATAATCCAAAATGGATGCTTTCTGTGGGTTTGGGAGTTCATTTGGTTTTACTCAGAAAGGTACACAAATAAACATTTTTGATGATGGAGACAATTTATGTACGCATGTGTGCAGTACATGTCTGAGTACTGACTCATAATAAGCTTATTATTATGAAAAGTAAAAATATTATAGCATATGTCCAATCTCTCCTGGCAAAATGTACTATTTAAGTAAAGGTGCTTCATATTACAAAATTAATTTTCAACTCCAGCTGTTTTGAAAGGTTTCTGCCAGATCAGGCACCCAAAAGATCATGGAGTTTAAAATGCCATGAAGTACTGACTTTTCATACTAACATATCCAGATTCAAATTTCTAAGGACCATGATCACCCTAGGGATCCTGGTTAGTACTGAGCCTAATTAGTCATTTTCTACATCAAGGGCATTCAAAGGGTTCTCCCTACTCTCCACACAGAACCTCCTTCCTTTCTGCACTGCCATCTGAGTTCCACTTTAGGTGCAAGTCAAAGTTCTCAGTGGTGTTCAGTGAAATGAGAATATGCACAAACACAAATATGCATGTACAGAAATTATATATACATATGTGTTTACATACACACATATACTTTATATCTTAGTAAAATACATATTTGCTTTATATGATATGTAATTAAATTTATATATTTACCATGTGACCTACAAACTGAGTTAATTTGTTTTTAAATGTCCTTTACTTTATAAAATTTTAATTAGGGGGTCAGGTGTGGTGGCTCACACCTGTAATTCTAGTGTTCTGAGAACTTGAGGTGGAAGGATCACTTGAGCTCAGGAGTTTCAGACCAGACTGAGCAAGAGTGAGACCTCATCTCTACTAAAAATAGAAAAATAGCTGGGTGTAATGTAGTCATTACTTCACCTGCAGTCCCAGCTACTCTGGAGGCTGACTCAGGAGGATGGCTTGAACCCAGGAGTTTAAGGGCACTGAAGCTGGGGCACTCTAGACTGGACAACAAAGTGAGGCTCTGTCTCAAAAAAAAATACATATATACATATACATATAAATGTATATACATGTACATATATTATTTTTTGAGACAGAATATATATGTATATACATTATATATAGGAAATATATATATGTGTATATATATATATTTAGGATAGATAATAGTTGGCGTGGCTGTGGTTGTTTTGTTAATTTCCTAACTTGGCAAAATAAAAGGTTGGAAACTGTGTATTGGTAACCAATATTTTGGAAGAAATTTTGCTCATCTGTGAAGTCTTAGTTTGTGAGCTATTACTCTACGTTTTACCTCCTTTATTGATTGGTAGCAGAAATAAAGTTATTAGTTTCCAGTTTATTCTGAATACACATATATTTCCTATGCTTCATTTTACATGTACATCATGGCAATCCAGAAGAAGTTAAGAAAAAAGGAGCATCATTTAAAAAGAATAAAAAATCACGCCTGTAATCCTAGCACTCTGGGAGGCCAAGATAGGTGGATTGCTTGAGCTCACCAATTAGAGACCAGCCTGAACAAGAGCAAGACTGGTCTCTAATGAAATTAACTGGGCATAGTAGAGCCCATAGCTCAGTGCGTAGGGCACCGGCCACATGCAACAGGGCTGGTGGGTGGGTTCGAACCCAGCCCCAGCCTGTTAAAAAAAAAAAGCCTGGCCTTGTGGTGCATGCCTGTAGTTCCAGCTACTCTGGAGGCTGAGGAAAGATAATAGCTTAAGCCCAAGAGTTTGAGGTTGTTGTAAACTGTGATGCCACTGCCCTCTACCAAGAACAACAAAGTCAGACTCTGTCTCAAAAAAAAAAAAAAGAAAAGAAAGAATAAAAGAATAAGTGAAGCCAAAAGAAAATGAAAATGGGGTGCTGAAATAAATCCAATTACAATAAGTATAAGTGAACAAAACTAGCCAGTTAAAACACAAAATGATTTTTAAGATTAATTTCCTTTTGTTTAGAATAATGACAATAAAACATAAACAGACATATCAAATGTGGAAAAAAATGGAAAAGGATATTCCAGGTAATACTCTAACAAAAAGAAAGTTGTCATATAGCTATATAATATCAGACAAAATTAAGTTTAAGAAATAATGCATCGCTAGGGATGAAGAAGGTCACCATATGATAATAAAGGATAAACTCATTATGAATATATACTTCTGAACATAAGTAATAATAAAATAGCATTAAAATATAAAAGCAAGGGCAGGTGAGGTAGCCTCAGCTAGAAGCAATCTCTACTAAAAATGGAAAATAACTAGCCAAGTGTTGTGGAGGGCAGCCTTTAGTCCTAGCTATTTGGGAGGCTGACCCAGGAAGATGGCTTGAACCTAGGAAATTGGTCAGTGCCATACTAGTTACCTCAAAATAGTTTCAAAAAGAATTAGATGATGCCAAAAACAAACATAAAATTACTGTTTAAAAAAGGTAAAAGCTGATCTGATATTAGGGTGGGAAATAATTTTCTACATATAAAAATAAAGAAACTACCAGGAAAAATATTTGACTCTATACAAATTAGAAGCTTCTGGACTTCAAAAATACAGTGACTAGGGCAGTGCCTGTGGCTCAAAGGGGTAGGGTGCCAGCCCCATATGCTGGAGGTGGTGGGTTCAAACCCAGCCCTGGCCAAAAACTGCAAAAAAAACCCCACAGTGAATAAAATTTTAAAGCAATCATGGTTTTGGTAATGGCTGAATAGCTTGAGTAAGACGAACTACAGAAAACAACTGTAAACTGTAGACAAATTATCTTTTTAATCTCTTTAAAAGCACTGGAAAGTAATAAAATCAGATAGAAAATAAAGAGCACTCAAGGCTTGGAAGGAGCCATGACAGGTAAGATCCTCATTCTGTGGGCATTTGTGTCAACTGGACTCAGATATATAAACTCACGCAGAAAATGAGTCTACTACCTTCAGGAATCAGACCAAAGTTTAGAACTGCCAGATTAACTGGAAATTTGAAAGAGTAAATATTACACTCTAGGAGGCCAAGGAAGGTGGATTGTTTGAGCTCACAAGTTGGAGACCAGCCTGAGCAAATCAAGACCCCCGTCTCTACTAAAAATAGAAAAACTGAGGCAAGAGGATCGCTTGAGCCCAAGAGTCAGAGGTTGCTGTGAGCTATGACACCACGGCACTCTACCCAGAGCAATAGCTTGAGAGTCTATCTCAAAAAAAAAAAAAAAAAAGAGTAAATTCCAGAATGGAGGGAGCCACATGGGAGAAAATCAAATCTCCAAATAATTCTCCCCTTAAATCCTTACCTCACTCCTGAACTGAGCATGCCCTGAACAGAGACTACAAAGAGGCCAAGGCAAGAATAACAGTTTAAAAGCTAAAAGAATACTGAGCAGCGATTTCAAGAACTTCCCTACAAGACACAGAAAAACACTGGAAATGAAATAGAAAATTTGTTAAAGAAATTGTGATGTAGCCATATGGTTTAACACAATGAAATAAAAAAGTAATGTTTTAAACTAATAATTAATAAATGTAGAAATAGATACAAAGTAAAAAGTCAAGTGTGTTCTTTAAAAGCCCACATCATTATACATTTATTCAAACCTATAAGTGTTTAAACCTATAACATGTTCAACACATGTTGGGTAGTAATAGTGTGTGATGTAGGTCCATCAGTTGTAACAAATGTACTCCCTGGTGAGGGATATTAACAATTTACTCTTTTTTTTTTTTTTGAGACAGACTCTCAAAAAAAAAAAAGAGAGCTATTGGCTTGTGTAGAGTGTCCTGGTGTCATAGCCCTGCCTATGTCCAGATAGGGGTATTTAGAAATCTCTGTACCCTCCTCTCAATTTTGCTATGAACTTAATTAAAACTGCTCGAAAAATATGGTCTATTTAAAAATAAGCAGAATGCTTAGTATGATTCCAAATTGCATCTTTCAAATACTGAAGAGATAAACAGGGAAATATTAATAGGAGATTTTTTAGTGATGGAAATATTGACGGATACCTTCTGTTTATGATTTGCTTATTCTCCATATTGTCTACAAGGAATACATATTAGCATTCTTCACAAGAAAAATAATGTCTTTTATAAAAATGGGCATATGACTACGTGCCAGGTGCTTTCACATATATTTTATTCTACCCTCAAAAGTATCATTCATAATAGGTACAATTATTTCCTTTTTTATATACAGTACATATACATAGATGATGAAACTGAGGCTCAGAAAGACTGAACAAAGCACTAGTAAGTGGAAGAACTGAGATTCAAAATACAGTATGTTCGAAAGCCTACACTCCTGGTGCAGGGCACCACTTCAGAGGACTTTAGAGCTACAAAGGATGCCAAACTGTGGAGTTTGAAACGCTCCTCCAGTTTACAAAGGTGAAAAAAACGAGTAGACCAGAGAAATTAAATGACTCGCCCAAAATCAAACTGTTTGTTTGTCATAAAAAAAATAAGAAGAAGAAAGAAAAGAAACACACACAGAGAGAGAGAAACATGAACAGATCGCCTGATAGTCAGACCAGTTCTTATTTGGTTTAAACATAATGGCTGGTCCGATGGTAGTGAATTATCAGAACTTAATTAACGTTAGTGTCACTAAAGTTGGTATTTCACTGGCTTAAAAAAAAAAATCATAAAATCTTTGCTATTATCCTTCAACCACTGTAGGGGAAGTTTTTTCATGAGTTTGCACATCTTCAGGTAAGGTGGCAGTGGAGAGTGCCCAATTAAGAATTTGGGCGGGACACTGCAGAATAGCAATACCTGCGGGAGAAGGGAAGATGGAGTGCCTACTCCACCAGTCGTCTGTGGGGAAATGGAGAGAAGGTGGAAATCTGAAGTCCAGGGTTTAAGGCATACGTGGAGGATTCTCTTCCCAGGGGCAGCAGGAAATGGAAATAAATGGGCGACAATTAACCCAGCCCCCAGGCCCATTCAGTGACCAATCAGGTTGAAACTTGCTTACAAAACTAATCACCCAACACAGAACCAGAGTCAAGGTAAGTTCACCCACTCCTATGCTTGCCCATATCCACGAACACTGCAGGTGAAAAACAAGTTTTCCGAGAGAACCTAAAATTGTCATAGAATGGTTTTTGTTCCGGGAATAACAGGGGCTTTTGTGGGAGGAAACAGAAAAAGGATACACGAGTCTCCCCGTCGGGGAATCGAACCCCGGTCTCCCGCGTGACAGGCGGGGATACTCACCACTATACTAACGAGGACAACCGCAGGAGGTATACAACAATCGCTGCCTAGGAAGACATCTGTAAATTACCAATGTCTCCAAAATCACTGTTTAGGCAGACCTGGAGTCACCAAAAGTTGGTGGACTACTTTTCTAGACCAGCTTATTACAATAGAAACATAATGTGGGGCTCACATGTAATTTTCTAATAACCACATTCAAAAATTAAAAGAAAGTTGATAATAATTTTAATAATAAATCTTATTTAACCCTATATATCCAAAATATTATTTCAACATGTAATCAATATACACATTTTATTAATTTAGCTATAGTTTCTCTTAGTTTTCAAAATTCAGTATGTGTTTTCCACTTAGGAACCGCACATTTCAACTCGGGCGTTAAGTTTTCATCAAAAAAATACTATTTCCAGTTCATAAAATTTACAGTTGAAAAAGTAGATTCATATACCAAAGTTATTCCAAGCGCACTTAAACGTTCTCTAATAGCTAAATTGAGAAACTGTCTTAAAATTTCCATTTATTTATTTCAATTAATTTATTAAATTTAAAAATGCATTTTCTTGGACGCACTCACCAATTTCGAGTGCTCCGTAGATTGTGGCTGCCATATGAACTTCTGAGGTAAAGGCACAACAGCCCATTTCTGAGGCTCTTTAGACAAGAAATCCCAGAATCCAGAAGATCCTAAAGATTCCTCCAGAGTCAGAAGTTTAAAAAGGAAGGAAAAGGCTGGTCCGAAGGTAGAAAATTGATTGTTCAAAGTCAGTTACAGATTGAACTCCTTGTTCTACTCTTTGCCCCTTCTCACTACTGCACTTGACTAATCTTTTAAAAAAAGAGAAAAGAAAAAGGAAGGGAAAAAAGGAGGGAAGAAGAAAACCTTCAGAATCTAAGCCCATCAAAACAAGCCTGGGCAGAGAAAGAGGCCAGGGTCAAACAGGAAAGAGGAGAAAGCGAGGTACGGCGATAGAATATGCTAACTTTGCTTAGGCGTAAAATCGACAACATCGTGAGCTCCGTTTCCTCAATCTTTTCAAAAGAAGCCCTTAAGTTGCGTTGGCCGGGAATCGAACCCGGGTCAACTGCTTGGAAGGCAGCTATGCTCACCACTATACCACCAACGCTTCCGGTACCCTTCTGCTTACAATTTCATACATAAGTGAAATAAAGTCAGTGATTGTCTTTTCATTACTATACCCCCAGTACTTCCAACGACTTTGTGCTTACAATTTCATACATAAGGGAAATAAAGTCAATGATTGTCTTTTTTCTCCTACCCTTTCCAGTGGTGGTCTTTATTTATGCTCCCAGCGCGAGGTACATAAAAACTTCACCCACCGAACACAGACTCCTTTATTCGGTCCCACCAGTAAACAGCTTGGACCTGATGAGCGCGGAGTCCACCTGGCGCCGGGAGTAGACGCGGGGCCTGCGCAAAGCCGACTTGGAAAGCCGAGGCTTAGCGCCGCCTGCTCTCACCCCCACTTCCCTTGCGTACCGGCTCTCACAGTTCTCAGCTCCTGGCTCTGGAGGCCTAGCGCTAGATCCACCCGTGTCAGACTTGGTAATAGCAATTTGGTGCTGAGAATCCGAGAAAGACCGACCGGCACAAGGTCCACCCTGACGTACCGCAGACTCCGTAGAGAGGAGGATTTGAAAAGACGCCGGGGAAAATGGCGTAGTGATCACGGAAGTAGGAAACAGCAGTTCAGAGACAGTTTTGTTTTTCCAGCTTTGCGTAGGGGTCCAGGACGAGTTTGGATTCTAGTTGAAACAGACTAAATTAATACAACCTGGTAACTTCCATTGTTAGTGTTTGATAAATATAAAACAAAGAATTTGATATCATGTCAGGATGGCCGAGCGGTCTAAGGCGCTGCGTTCAGGTCGCAGTCTCCCCTGGAGGCGTGGGTTCGAATCCCACTTCTGACAACAGTGTCTTTTGCGCTCTTCCATCTTCGCGCCTGAACCAACCAGCGAATACTGTGGACTTATAGAGAAAGAATTGACACCGCTTTTTATCCTACGTAGCTACATATCCTACTACACTGTAAATATAAAACTAAATATTTCTTCTATGTACGGGCATGGAAGTGGACCATGAAACCAGGAGCAGTAGAAAATAAGATCTATCCCTTACTGTGACAAAAAATACAATTTAGGTTAGCATCCGCCTTCCCGGGGCTTATTTACACATTCCTTTATTTGACAATATATTGAGACTTTTCCATGTGTCAAGCATACTAAGGCAGGAAGATACTAAGGTCCCCTTTAGCAGAAAAAGGAAAAGCCTTCAACCCAGAATTTCTTAACTTGCTATACAGTAATTAGCCTGAGTCTTTTATGCTAAAGGACTAGCGTCAAACAGTAGTGTACGTAAGCATCAAATTTTCCATCGCCTTCCTGGACCCGGTCCCCCACCCCCCGCCCATCATCAGTTCTAATTCGGTTCGGTTTGTAGTGTCAAAGAAAACCAGGAAAAGAAATCTGCAGATCTAATGTTGGGGGATGGGAGGTGATAGGATAAATAAACTCATGGAGTTTGTTGTTTTAAGAATTTGTGTTTCTAGAAGATCACAAATAAGAGCTGAGTATGGAAAAAGCCTAACTGGCCTTTTGGGGAGAGGGAAGAGCTGTTAAGAAGTTTAATATGGGAGGTTCATAGGATGCAGATGGAAGGATCTTTGGGTTGACTAGTGCAAGTTTGCTAGGCAGCACTACACTATCATTTACTTGACTTGGGACCTTGGGAAACGTTTTCGACATTTCTAAGCCTTAGTCTGTAGTGAAATGGTTGTAGAATTGATTGATATAGGAATGGTAGATCTCAGGCGCCATCTTAGACCTACTGAATCTGCATTTTACAGGATCCCGGCATGATTCACCCCCATGTTAAAGTTTGACACGCACGGGTCTAGCTAAGCTAGGTGATCTACTCACTTTGCAAAATCTTTAATCTAGAATCCTCTTTTCTTGATCCTCACCAGGCCACTTTTTATTCAGTATCATTTAGGCATTTACATGTTAAGCCCTGTGCTTAGGACAGAGGACACAAAGTTAAATGCTATGTCTAAGCCAAGGAGGATGATAGCACATTCATAAGACAGACATGTAAAAAAATAATGTTTTGTTTTCTTTTGAAACAGGATCTTGCTCTCTCTGTTGCCAAGGCAAGAGTGCAGTGGGGTAATCATCACTCACTGCAACTTCAAACTCCTAGATTGAAGCAATCCTCCTGCCTCAGCCTCCCAGGCAGCTTGGATGGCAGGCACATGCCACCACACCTGGCTAAATTTTTCTGTTTTTCTTGTAGATACTGGAGTTGGAAAAGGGGTGGGCCTGAGGGCAGAGTGTCTCACTCAAGGCTTCTAGCAATCCTGCCTCCCAAAGCTTTGGGATTACTTAGCTAAAAGTAGTTTTTAAACAAACTTGAGCCAAACTAAGTTCTCAAGGTTAACATCACCAGCGATTACATTAGCATAGTGTACACCCTGATATAATGTGGTAGCATAGTTACTTCTCCTCTCTGGCATTCTTCCCTAACCATGAAAAAATATTAGACAAACTCAAATTAAGGGACAATCTACAAAACACCAGTGTCAGAGCATGAAAAACAAGAGAAAACAGAGAAACTGTCACAGATTGTAGGGAAATAAGGAGACAAAATAACAAAATACAACATGCTATCCTGGATTGACTCCTGAAAGAATAAAGGACATTAGTGGGAAAATGGCTGATTAAAGTCTACAAATTAGTTATTAGTATTGTGACAATGCCAATTTCTGAAGCTTGATAGGTGTATCATGCTTATGCAGGATTTTAGTATTTGGGGGCACAGGCTAAAGGATATATTGTGATTTTCTGTCATATCTTTGCAATTTATCCATCGATTCAAATTTATTGCAAAATAAAAAAATTAAAATAGAAACAACTTGAAAGTGGTTGCCTGTGAGAAGATTTGGTTTTGAGTTCATAATAATGATCATGTATTTTGATTTAATGTATTCCTTTTTTTTTTTTAGGAACTGCATAACATAGTTGTAATTATAATAATGAAAGTAAGATTACCTACAACAAAAGGATTTTTAGATGTCTGTTATACAAGAAAAAGTTCCCAAAGAAACTAAACCAAAATGATCAACAACAGCCATTTAAAAGTAAAGGAAGTGATTAGTTTGTTTAAATATCTCAGTAGAAAAATAGACACCACCCAGACCGGAGAATTGGAGGTATATTCACAACTAACCACAGTACAATTTTCCTGCTTATACTCTTAAAGAGGGTATTGTGCTCAGGTTCGCGGGTGGTCGGAGACACAGAGAATAGGTTTGCAATTGGAATAGTATAGAGACAAAGATGACTACCACCTTAAGATGGTGAGTAGCAAACTTCTTTATTCCCTGCTGGTTTAAATAACCAGCTCTGCACGTACACACTGTCAATCAACAAACCTTCCATTACTTTAGTGACATATAGTAAAAAACAAACTAACCTTTACATAGTGCCTGCAAGTCTACTGATCACAACAATATCCATTATACTAAAAGTACCAATCAAGGAAAAACATGTTGTTGACTTTCTGGTCTGATTCTTGACAGGTAGGAAAACTCCTTCAGGGGGAAAGAGCTGATTAATCACCCACTCTACAAGGCCCTAAACCATCTGAAGGCAGTAACTTGAAGTCTTGTAAAACCACAATCCAGGGTGGTGCCTGTGGCTCAAAGGAGTAGGGCACTGGTCCCATACACTGGAGGTGGTGGGTTCAAACCCAACCCTGGCCAAAAAGCAGCAAAAAAAAAAAAAAAAAAACCCACAATCCCGAGGTTCCAAAAGTATGCAGCTGCCGTGCCTATGGGTTCCAGCCTCCCTGGCCCTGCTCAGAGCAGTGGAATGTCACATTCCTCCAGCTAGGGCAAAGGCCATAGTGGGAGTTCAACCTCAGAGCCTCCTGGATTGTAGAAAAACATGACTTTTATTCTTACTCACTCTCGGAGGCAAAAAGGCACAAGTATATAGGTTTTTTCGCCTATAAGAGGAGAATTTAAATCTTAGGACTCCCATCACCCCTAAATCAGTGTGCAAAAGGGAAGGTCAAACATGAAGGCAGAGTCATGCAACACAC
>CAUYQV010187333.1:0-20198 GCA_963574575.1 Galagoides demidoff | reverse complement strand
TGGGTAGAGTGCCATGGCATCACAGCTCACAGCAACCTCCAACTCCTGGGCTCAAGCGAGTCTCCTGCCTCTGCCTCCCAAGTAGCTGGGACCATAGGCGCCCACCACAACGCCCGGCCATTTTTTGGTTGCAGCCATCATTGTTGTTTGGCGGCCCGGGCTGGGGATTCGAACCCGCCACCTCAGGTGTATGTGGCTGGCGCCTTAGCTGATTGAGCCACAGGCGCTGAGCCTTCAGCTTCATTTTTTCCAGCTTTCTCACCAGGTTGGGGTTCAGGTGCAAACATCCCCCCCCTAATAAATGTCTCTGATCCATTTCACTATTACTTAGGGATGTATTCAGAAGATAATAAAATACAAATTGGACCCTGTATGTTAAAAACACTGCTTCGATATATTTCCACCGTTTCTGAAAAAATATTTTTGCTGTTTTGCATCTTCATTTGGTTGAATGACAGAAGAGAAAATAATCCAGCTGGCAAACAAATAAGAAAACTCTCCAACACTTATTCCTTATTTCAATATTCTGCAAGGCTAAAATTACATAGCCCTGGGTTTATCTTATGTTTTCTAGAATGTTAGAGCATGGGATGGAAATATACATCATCTGATTGTAACTGAAAACTACAGCTGTAATTAACTGCTAGCTGCTTCATGTTAATCCTGGCCACCATCCTTACACTTCATGAGTTGTGGTTAAAAAGCAAAACCAAAGCCACAGAACAAAACAATACATGTAGGATGTTGACCAGACCACTGAATTTTACTATTTTTGCATGAAGTAAATTATCTTAAGATATGAAGGATGGTCCCCATTCAGGATGGTGAATTGAGTATTCAGCGTGGCCTCTCCTCGCACAAATCCCTCTACAAGCTGAGAAATGAAATAAATCTATCTCAACAGAGGAAACAAAGAAAGGAAACACTATCAGGACCCAGTGAGAGGCAGAGAGCAGAGGACTGAACTAGAGATGGAACCACAGCCCAAAATGCACCCAAGAGTGGGGAGCTACGCAGGATGGGAGATGCACCTGTGCCCTGGTCTGGAGGTGGCAGGTGCTGGCAGGAGAGGTCCAGACAAGACAGGAGGGGTCCACACTAACTGCGGCAAGAAAACCTACACATCCTCTGACTCCTCCCTGCTCTCTCCAACCTGCCCAAGATCTAGGCAACAGAAGCAAGAAACTCTTCCTTCAGATACATGAAAGTGGCAAAAGACAAGGTCAGACAGACGGAGTGGTGCCTCCGGAAGCTGTCCCCTCTGCCCAGCAGGAACCGTGAGCCCCTGAGGGACAGAATTCTATTCCCACTCAATCCTGGTCCTGAAAGTATCACATGAATGGAGAAGCAAAAATCCAATATACTCAATACTAATATGGAGCCAGCAGACGATCTAATACATGCCCACATAAGAGAAAAACTCAAATCAATTCAAGGTGGACCAGCGGGGGGGAATGAGGGAGTGGGGAGGGGGTTGTGCCTCCCACTTAATGGGCAAAATGTTAGGGTGTACAGCACACCTCTTGGGGGCAGGACACAATTATAAGGGGGAGTCTACCAAACAAACATTGTAACCTAACTCTTTATATCCTCAAATTAACTTGAAACAATAATAAAAATAAAAATTGGTCCTATTCCTCCCACCAAGCAGGCTGCAAAAACAGATACAGCTTTTTTCTGAATTTAATAGTGAATTTCAGCGACATAGATGTGAAAGAATCATCTAATATCTAAAGAAAGCCAAAACCATGAAAAACAATATGTGACTCAACAAAGATAAGAAACATAGATGCAAAGAAATACGATTTACAGAGTAAGACAGGAGTTTTTATCATCATAGATAATATTCTCCAACAGATAAAAGAGAATATTTCATCCTTAAATAAAGCCAGTCTGAGCACAATAGCTCATGCCTATAACCCCAGCACTTTGAAAAGCTGAGACAGAAGTTTGAGACCAGCCTGGGCAACATAGTGAGACCTCACTGATACAAAAAATGAAAAAATGATCAACTGGGAACTGTGGCACATACCTGTAGTCCTAGCTACTCGGGAGACTGAAGTGGTAAGTATCCTTTAAACCCTTAAACCTGAGAGCTTGAGTCTAGCCTGGCCAACATAACAAGATGTTTTCCCTAAAAGAAAAAAAAAAAGAAAATTAAAACATACAAAATACGATACACAACTTTCAAAGTCTACAAGGTCTGACAATTACTTTGCAAACCTACCACCATGTGCTTATGTGCACCTGGCCTCACAGGTTAATGTGCTGAGTGGTGTTCATTGTTGCTGTGGCGCATTTCTGTGTCCTGTTGTGAGAATTTCAGAGCTTTAATTAGAGCAATGAACAAACATTAAGTTTCTTATTAAACGCAGCAAGAGTGGAAGTGAAATCAGGGACATGTTGGTCTCAGTTTATGGGAATAATGCCATGAAGAAAACAGTGTGGTGGACAGTACCTGTAGCTCAACGGAGTAGGGCACCGGCCCCATATGCCGGAGGTGGCATGTTCAAGCCCAGCCCCAGCCAAAAACTGCAAAAAAAAAAAAAAAGGAAAGAAAGAAAACAGTGTTGTACAAACTGATTAAACATTTTTCTGAGGGGAGAGAAAATGTCACAGATGAAAAGAAGTCAGGGTGGCCAGGAATGAGCAAAACTAATGAAAACATTGCAAAAATTTATAGAATTGTTGCATCCAAATCATTGGCTGATAGTGAGAAGCACAGCAGACTAAGTAAACATCAATAGAGAAATAGGAAATTTTTACCTGAAAATCTTAGCCGACAACTCATGGCTCTTTCATCATAACAACGCACCAGCTCACACGGCACTGTCTGTAAGGGAGGTTTTGGCCAGTTAGCAAATAACTATATGAGAACACCCTCCCTACTCACCTGATCCTAGCCCCTAGTGACTTTTTTCTTTACCAAAGATAAAGGAAATATTGAAAGAAAGACATTCTGATGATATTCAGGACATAAAGAGTAATAAAACAATAGCTTGGATAGCCATTCCAGAAAAATACTTCCCAAATTGCTTTGAAGAGTGGAATAGGGACTGGTATCAGTACGTAGCTTCCCAAGGGGAAGTCACCAAAGGTGACCATAGTGATATTCTGTAATAATATATGTAGTGCTTTTCCTAGGATGAGAATTGTCAGACCTGTATATATAAATTAATTCAGTCAGAGTTCATTTAAGATGTGATAATTCAATATAATGAATTACTAACCAACCAGGCATTAAAGAATTAAAAAGAAACCATCAGGGGACTTCTATCTCAAACATGCAGAAATAATAGAAAGAAAATCTGTAAAAAACCAAGAGACTGCAATTCAGCCTAAGGAAAGAGAATATGACACACTTTGGTATTAAGGCGACTTCAGATTCAATTTCAGAGCGCCAGGCTTCAAAAACAATAATAAATTTAAAAATATCTCATGAAACTATTACTCAAAAGTAAGTGTGGTTTCTCCAAGCAAATGATTTCAGATCATTTTTCAATGCCATGTTTATTTTGAGAAAATCAAAACCAGGGTTATCTCGTCATCTGTTCCGCACATTTTCCCCTACCCATTCCTGTGCCTTTCCTATCACCTTCATTTAAGAGCAATCAAACTTGCTGTCACAGACACTAGATTATAACTTTAGGTGCAAAACAAATAAACAACAACTCTAAAAAAAAAAGGAAGAGAGAGAGAGTGCTCGCAGCCACTGTCAGCATGAGATAAATCAAAGGAGGTCGTAGAATTGAGCTAGAATTCCCTCTCAGGTACCCTCTCTTAATACAGAATCGGCTCTCTATTTGCAAGACATAGGCTTTGCATTTAATAAGCAATCCTAAATCTCTCCTGCATCTCCTAAGAGGAATGGTGAAATCCAAGCTACTCCTCCTGGGGTAGCAACCTCGCCTCAGACTCAAGCAAAGAGTAGAGAATTGTGCATCTGACCCTGGTGTTCTTTGGAGGCTATCAGGTAGTCATCACTTTGCCTTTCTCCCCCACCATCTCATTCTGGCTGTTTCCTAAATCCCCCCACTAAATATTTATTTCTTACTGTTTCAGAAGACAAGATTTCTGTACTATACACACTCCATCACGTGAGTCACCTGGTAAACCCGCTCCAATATAGATTCTCCCAAGACTCTCCCTTGGAGATTGTGAAACAGTGGGTCTGGGATGGGGCCCAGGCTGTTCCATTAAAATGCAAATGTCCCAAAGGAGAGATAATAGTTTAAGCTGTTGTTTTATTCGTTTCATTTATTTATATGTCCTCTCTTTCAGGGAAGAACTTGAGGTGGCTAGCTGCAGGTGGCCTAAGAGGAACTTCACCAGAGTCACAGCAGGATGAGAAGCATCCCTAGAGCTGTCACTGCCCAGGGTCACCCCAGAACCACTGTGCACCCCCACCAATAGGGCTGCCTGGTGTGAGCAGGCAGAGGCCAAGGCAGCCAGGAATGAAGCAACTAAGCCATCACTCTCAGCCTCTCTTGCAGTGTGAACTTTGCAACTTTTCTAAGATGCTGAGATAACAAATTTTTTGAACTGTAAAATGTTGAATCTGATGACTTTGGAAAGTTGCTGCCTACCTTTTAGGTAAAACAGGCCCATTCATCCTGACCTCTCTTAGGAGATTTGTAGGGGAAATTGGTATGTATGAGGGGTAACTATTCCACAGCTCTTAGGGACTTTTTTCTGAACAAAAGCAGAAATGAAACAGTCCCTTTTGCCACCTGTTACAGGTTGAATTATGTCCCCCAAAAGACTGGTTGAAGTTCTAACCCCTCCCCCAGTACCAGAGTCATCAAGTTAAGATACAGTCATGCCCAGTTAGGGTGAGCCCCAATCCAGTGACTGGTGTCCTTATGGGAGGAGAGAGATTCGGACGCAGACTCACTGGGAAGGTGACCGTGTGAAGATGGAAGAAGAGACTGGAGTGTCCCATCAATAAGCCAAGGGTCACAGACAATCACCAGAAACTAGGAAGAGGGAAGGAAGAGTTTCCCCAAAACCCCTCAGATGGCACAGGCCTGCTAACCCTGATTGATGACTTCCAGCCTCTAGAACTACATAAATTTCTATTCTTTTAGGCCTCTCGGTTTGTGCTGCCTTGTTACAACAGCACTAGGAAATACCACCTACCTAATAAAAGAGGAGCATAGAACTGTGATGCTTAGCACTGTATTTTACTTTGAACTAATTTAACTGAAGTTTAAAAATGTATCTAGAAAGCAACATTCCCCACCCCCACCTTCCACCGTCACAATTTCCTCTCCCTGTGACACAGAAATACAGTGTTGTTAACATGCCCCTCCAGTAGTTTATAAACAGTGGAAAAGAAAAGGGCCAGCATACAGTAGTTGAAACATTTAGTACACAAATCAACAGCAAAAATGGCTTGGTGGTTTTCTTAACTTACTAATAGACTGGAATTACAGTGGGTCTTGCCCTTGTGGCTGCCAAACAAAAATATCTAATATTGTAGAACACAGAGAGAAAAACTCTGGCGTTTGCTGTTCATTTGCAATGGCGTTTGTCCATTGCAATTCAGAATTTGTCATAGGGAGCCACCCTCTATGGAAGGAACATTCACATACCTCAACCTCAGAGGCAAAGAATGTTTCCAAGCAGGCAGGTTTGTGTATAACCAGTCTTATTCCAGTCTTTGAAGAAGCAACTAAAATATCATGAGTAGGCGAGGAGAGTGGGGCCAATGCTGTCCTCCAGGCTGGACCTTCATCATTTGTTTTCTTGGTACAAGTGCTGACTGCTGACCACCAGCTCTCCCAAAGACAGAGAGAAATGAACTATGCTCTCTGCTGCTTGCACTGCCAGACAACTCACTTGCTGAGAAATCAATGTTCCCGTACATCTGGTCTTCCAAATAAGATTTGGGGAGCGTGCTTTGTGAGACTTTCTTCCAGGAAACAAATAGACATAGGCAGGTGGGATAAAGAGGAATTCACAAAGGCAGCAGGACAGTAAGGAACGAGCCAGAAAGTTGTCAGGGCGTTGCATGCCTCTGTAGAGTCACGTGTGGTTCCTAAGTCACTCCCTGCCCTTTGCAGTTACTGAAGTGATGAGGGAAATGATTTCGGTCTCCAAGGAGTTTCTTTGAATCAGCCCTTATGAAAATTTTGAAGAATGATAATATTTTCTGCTAATAAAAACCCGTACTAGATCAATACCTTTACTGTCATTTCCCTTGAGTCCTCATCCGTGAGTGACTTAGTTTGAATGAACAAGTGTCCAAATTCTTAGTGGGATGGTATGAAATACATTGCAGAGAAAACTCGAGAGTCCAGGGTGCCCGGTTCAGGGAGAACCAGGACTGGTGATTTTATGCACAGATATCAAACATAACAGCCACCGACTGGACTTGACTTGGATTTCTGTCGCCGCTTTTGCTGGAATCATCTCATAGCTGGTGTTATGATCTAACCAAAATCACCACATCAGTACAAGTCCTAATTAGGCAATTATAGTTCTGATGACATGGTTATTCTTATTTATATGGATAGTACCATTAGACCTAAATAGATTGTGGGTTCAAACAGCCTAAAGATTTTTATTTTTAAAAAGTTGATCGTCACACAAAAGTAATGTATATTGTTTTTAACCTACAGGACAAAATATATGTCTGTAGTCTTTTCCATATGTATTAATACATTGAATGGGGGGAAATAAAATATTCTTCACAAACATAAAACCTTCTTGGGTTCCCACAACCGCTTAACAGGGATGTGCACGCACACCACACACACACACACACACAGAGCCCACAAGTTCCAGGGCATCCTTATGCCTCATTACTACTTTTGCCACTTGATTTTTCCTGCCCACCTGCCCTGTCTGTTCATTACAGACATTATTTTCACCACAAAGCACTAGAATTTTAAAGTAAGAAGAAATAGACACTAGGCATATGATTGTCACAAGCAACCCCCAAAATTGGGGTTCAGCCTGGGAGGCCAAGTGGGTTCTCGGCTTCACAGGGGAAAGAATTCAAGAGCCAGTCACAGAGTAAAGTGAGAGCAAGTTTATCTTTTTTTTTTTTTTATTAATTGATAGCTGTATACATTAATGCAAACATGGGGCACATTGTATTGTTTTCATATACAATTTGAAATACTCTCATCAAGCTGGTTAACATAAATTTCATCGATACTTTAATGACATTGATGAGAGCAAGTTTATCAAGGTAACAAAGAAACAGAAGAAAGCTCCTCAGTAGGAAGAGCCCCCCACCCCCCACCCGGGGGCTGGCTGACTATTGTTATGGCTACCTCTTAGTTGCTTGCTATACAAAGGGTGGAGAGTTCCCAGAACTGAGAGTTCCTCCCCTTTCTAAACCACAGAGGGTAATTCCCAGGAGTTGCCAGGCACTTGTAATTTGTGTAGCATTTGTGGGAATTTCTTTTAGCACGACAATGCATAATTAGTTATAATGAGCACTGAGCGTTGTTGTCTTTGTCATCTTGGTTTTAACTCATCTTAACCCATTTCTCCACTGCATCCCGTTATTTCAGAGACATTGATTTGGGTTTTTCGATTCTTTATTGAGCAGGACCTACAAGTTCTGTCTCTCATAGGACTCTCATCAGTATTAAGATAGTATCCAACAGTCTTAATGTTCCTAAATAAATTAGTCTTTCCTAGGGCATCCTATGGGAACTTTTTCTTTCCTATTATTTCGATTCTCTCCTCCCATACCCCAGTCCTCAGCTAAATTCTCTACCTTATTCTTTGGGCCCCAGAAACCTAAAAATCTTATATGCAAGAAACACAGGCCCACCAGGCAAATTAAAGGTGAAACTCTTACCTCAAAGATATGTGAATCTTAACTCCAGAATTTTCCTATTTTGAATATTTTATCCATTTGAACCTTTCTGCCTTTGACACACAGCACATTGATCACCATCTTATGCTCGAAAGTCTTTTATAGACCTAAAGTTATCCCACTCTGTCTTGTAAGAATCATACCTTCATATGTCAGGGGAATCCTCATGTTACTTATGCCTAAGTCCTATATCATATTATTTTTTTTTATTGTTAGAGATTCATGGAAGTCATATTATTTTTAATAAGACAACACAGAGAAGCAAAATAAAACATGAGCTCTGTAGTCAGAGTGTTCTGACTTCAAATCCCAACTCTGTCAATTACTGCGTGTGTGACTTCTGGTGTGTTTGCATTAATTAACTAGGCTGCTTCTTGGTTTCCTCATCTATAAGGTAAGAATAAATTTACACGGCTCTCTCATAGACCTGTTATAAAGACTCACTGAGATCCTGGGTGTAAAGCAACTAGCACAGTGATGGATAAGCAGAGAGTCTGAACAGATGTTAGCAATTATCATCATAAAGTAAGCATTCAGTAAGGGCGCTCACCAATATCACTATACTCATCTCTTATCACCATTACTATGGTTATCATCCCCTTCATTATCAAATCTTATATACGGAAGCACTCATAGAAACTGAATATAATACCCTCATTTCAGGATAAGAAAATGGGGGCAAGACAGATGCTTTGTCTTAAGAATTATCTCTCAATATTTTCCTTTGCTTCTATATAATTTTAACACATTTAAAACCCATGCTTTTATTTATTATAAGTGCCTGTTCCTCTGTGCTTCCCCACAAATTCTTTTTAATAAATAATTAAGTTCTAAAAATAGCAATTGAATGAAACTAGAAATGGATGCCATAAATGACTAAATATTTCTAGAAAGGTCCACTAGATACAGTGACGGTGGCGTGAGATGGAAGGAAGGGCATGTGTACTCTTTCCCTGTCCTGAAACAGAGCAGCTAACTATGGAGGTACATGGGAGGCTCTGTCACGCCCAGGGAATTGAGAAGACGTGTGAAGGTCACCAGAACAGGCTGTAGGACACTGGGGAGACAGCCATGCAGCGTCCTTTGAGCTTTTCTGGACTTGGATTCCACTGGCAATACAGAAAGACTCTCAACACCTCCCTGAAAGCAGCAGCCCCAAAGCAAACTCTGCATGAGATTTTCTTTCTCTTTTCCTTTTTTTTTTTTTTTTTTAGATAGACTTACTTTGTCACCCTCAGTACAGTGCCATGGCATCATAGTTCACAGCAACCTCAAACTCCTTTGGCTCAAGCTATTCTCTTGCTTCAGCCTCCCTAGTAGCTGGGACTACAGGCACCCACCACAGTGCCCAACTATTTTTAGAGACGAGGTCTCACTCTGGCTCAGGTTGGTCTTGAACCCGTGTGCTCAAGTGATTTATCCTCCTCGGCCTCCCAGAGTGCTAGGATTACAGGTGCGAGCCACCACACCCAGCTCTGCCTGAGATATTCCTCTGGAAAAGAGGTCAAGGTAAACAGAAGATGCTATGAGATATAAATATGTAGTATGAAGAGGAATATACATTTTCTGAGCAATCCATCTACAACCATGGCTTATTTTTACAACTTTATGTGATGACTATACTGGGTCTTAGAATCTTTTGAATCTCCACATCTCACTTCATTGGGCACTCTGGGATTCTGAAGTCAAGGGCTCTTTTACAATTGACTGAGAGGTACACTTCCAACATCAGCCCACATCAATTCCCCCTTGATTAATAGCCAGTGTAGAACCTCCCTTTCTAAGGAAGAATAAATCAAAAGTTTGTGAAAAAATACTGATGTTTGAAATAAATAAATCATTTTAAAAAATCAGAGACAGTACTGCCTTTTAAAATAGTTACTCTAAAAAAAAAAGAAGAAAATTTTAGAAAATATCTGATTCTCTTCTCAAAAAGATTCAAGAAGCCATGGCATCTACAAGGCTGGAGGAACAATCACAGAGGAAGACTTAATTCAGGAAGGATTGAGTAAGGCTGACAGATACAATACCAAATTAAAAATGGGATGACGGAAGCATAAAAAATATGCAATACTGCAAAAATGAATTAGTGATGGAAAAGGCAAACTCAAGAAATTGTCCCCAGGGCAGTGCCTGTGGCTCAGTGGGTAGGATGCCATACCAAGGATGGCAGATTCGAACCCTGTCCCGGCCAAACTGCAACAAAAAATAACCAGGCGTGGTGGGCACCTGTAGTCCCAGCTACAGGGGAGGCTGAGGCAAGCGAATTGCTTAAGCCCAGGAGCTGGAAGTTGCTGTGAGCTGTGATGCCACAGCACTCTACTGAGGGTGATAAAGTGAGATTGTCCCTAAGAAAAGAAAGAAAGAAAGAAAGAAATTCTCCCCAAGTTAGAAGATAAAAACATGAAAACAAAAATGTAGAAAATGAGAGACATGAAGAATAATTCTAGAAGGTGCTATCTCATAAAAGAATGGATCAGAAAACAAGATAAATACATGCATAATCTACAGCCAAAGAAATAATAGGAGAAATTGTTCCCAATATGAAATTTATACTAATGTGGAATTTTGAAAGCATTTCTGATGCTGAGGAAAACCTCATGAAAAGAGATGAGACAATTAGACTTAAGTAGACTTAATCAGGCAGAAATATCAAACATCAGAGATGAAAAAATCTCATAAACATCCTAAAAAATGTGAGGAATAAATAAATAAAAATCAGCTCGGCCCTGGATTTGTTTCCTTTAACACAAACACTAGAAGACACAGGAGTAACATTTCTAGAACTCTGTAGAAAAAATATCAAATATTCCATACTATTATTCTATATTAATTTTAGAATATTGATCCAAACAGTCTATACTAATTGTAGTTGTAATTCATGTGCAAAAGCAACAGAAATGTATCTTTGATATGCCAGCACTAAAAAAATGAATGCTCATACTACATATCGTGCTTAAATAAATTCCGTGAAGATATTTTCCACAACAATAAAAAAATAAAAACTAAATATTTACAATTAAGAACACTGAAAATGGGATTTTGGATCAGCAGAGAGCCTTACAATCCAAAATGGTGTTTGTGTAGCAATCTCCAAATCAGCTTCTTCCAATTAACCTTTAAATACAAAAGCACACCCTGGGAAAAAAAAATTGAAGCTCTCAGAAACTCTCAAATCTCTAATACAGACAGATTACCCAAAGCCAAAATGGAAGTTAATTATAAGATAGAAGTTGAATGGGTGGAAATCCTACTTAGGATTCTATTTCTGACTCCTACACAGCATCATTAGATGATCTAGAAACAGATTAACAAAAAAAATTAAATATGTCCCGATATTCACGGATCCAGAGCCTCTGCCAGCCAGAGAGAGGGCCATACTTCCCTTTGGATCTCAGATGTTGCTGTGTTAAACAAAAAGTGTACTGTTGTTCACACAAACCACTGCATGATGTTTTTTTCTGCTCTCTTTCCACATAGAAGGTTCTATGAAATCTACAAACAAATGGGTAGAAAACACAAAGAGTGGAGCTTTCTCAGGAAATATACATTTGTTAGGAGGCGGCAGTATTCAGAGGGGAAACCCAAAAACATCCTCAATAACAACGCCTAATAGGAATACCAGTTTTCCCAGTGCTAGAAGATAAAACTGCAGTAAGACCAAAGAATATTAGGAGAAGATTTGCTAGGAAATTTAAACTGGCAGATCCCAGACTGTACCTTATAAATTTAAAATGCAGATTCTACCACCACATCTATGGACAGACTATGACCAGGAGCCACACATTCACACACTCTAACGAGAATAAATATAGAAAATCCTTGCTGGCCACCAAGAAATGGAAAATAAGAAATTATAACAAGAAATTCAGTGGGGGAAGTGAAATAGAATTGCTTCTGAAAATGTAAGAGTTAACCACTCAAAGTTTTCAGAAGAGAATTTTAGGAAACTATATACTGGTCTCTAAAGAGAATAGAATTATGAGTTTTTATGAATGAAGTGACAATTATTTAGATAAGATTAGTCGAGAGATGAATAACAATTCAAAAGAAGGATTTCAAGAAAGCTAAACATGAAATAAAAATAATTATTTAAATCCACATGGAGAGCAAGAAAGAAAAACGTGGATGGGGAAGAAATTCAATAAAAAATGTAAAAGTCAGCTCAGCCCCTGCAGCTCAGCGGCTAGGGCACCAGCCACATACCCTGGGGCTGGCAGGGCTGACAGGTTCAAAACCAGCCGGGGCTTGCCAAACAACAACGACAACAACAACAACAAAAATAGCTGGATGTTGTGGCAGGTGCCTGTGGTCCCAGCTACTTGAGAGGCTAAGGCAAGAGAATCGCTAAAGCCCAAGAGTTTGTGGCAGCTGTGAGCTGTGATGCCATGGCACTTTACAGAGGGCAACAAAGTGAGACTCTGCCTCAAAAAAAAAAAAATGTGAAAGTCAAACTTAAGACATGTCAGCATACCAAAGAAGTGTATAAACAAAATAAAATAATTGCAGAGAATATGAATGATATAGAGGATGAAGAAGGAGGCATCACATAATAGTTGTTGCTGAAGACAAAGAAAAAAGAAGAAATATAATAATACTTATATTATTATACATTATATTGTTGTATATATTCTATTATAGAAATGTTCTAAAATATATATATATTTCTATAATAACATTGCTATTAGTAGAAAATCTTCATAAATTTAAAGAAATCCAGTGTCTACAGATGAAAAGTGATTATAATTTCCCAAGAAGAATCAACGAGAAAAAAGGTCACACCGAATGGCACTATGGTAACATTGTGTATGGTAACATGATGACATTTTTGAATAGTCATAGCAATAAGAATGATAGAATTCTTCCTTCACTACCTCTTCCCCCTCCCCCATCACCTAAATGGCTACCTCCAAGGAAATAAAAACCAGCCTGAACTCTAACTTCTCTTCTGTGATATTAAACACGGGAAGTACATGGACCAAAAGGCGAGTGATATTCAAGTTGAAAGAAAAAAAATTTCCAGCTGTGTAAAGTCTCAGAAAATTCACTTCTCCGTAAAGAAATTACTTCAAGTCTTCCAACTGACTAAGGGAGAACAGAACAGGGTCCCCTAAAATCTGCTAAAAATAGATACAAGACTAAGAGAAATTTTAAGGTCTGTATATAAAATGGAATGCAAAGCAAAATATCTCCCCAAAGAGGCATATAAAAATAATAATGTGAGTACAATTATTAATATCTAAAAGATAGAGGTGTTAGTACAAAAGACAGAATTCAGAGAAGGGAGGGAATGTTGTGGAACAGGAGAAAGAAAAGTGTCCTAAACTTTTTTTTCTTTTTTTTTTGGAAACAGAGTCTCACTACGTTGCCCTCAGTAGAGTGCTGTGGCATCACAGCTCACAGCAGCCTCAAACTCTTGGGCTTAAGCGAGTCTCTTGCCTCAGCCTCCTAAGTAGCTGGGACTACAGGTACTGCCACAACACCCGGCTATTTTTTATTGTTGTTGTTGTTGTTATTATTGTTGTTGTTTAGCAGGCCCAGGCTGGGTTCTAACCTGCCAGCTTCAGTGTACGTGGCCAGCGCCGTAACCACTGATGTCAAAGGGCAACACCCAAAAGAAACCCTCAAGCATTGCAGGATAAGGATTATGGATAATTGGAGAAAACTTGGGAATAAACAACTCATGGAATGGAAACAAGATATATGTTTCCCAAAGAATAACAACAAAACAAAAGCTATGAAAACAGACAGGAAATAAACTTTAAGTAAGCACTTACATTAAAGTATCAAACAAAAACCAAAATACCAGCTACAGTGAGTATAAAACCTTCACGTACACATGGAACCACAGAATATGGCCGTGTGTGGAAAGAGTCTTTGCAGATACAGCTAGTTAAGATTAGGTCATATTAAATTATCAACTACCAACTTGATATTAGAAAAATGGGCACTATATACACTTCACAGTTAAGAGGTAAATATTCTATTTGGTTATAAAATTGGGAGAGGAGAGTAAACTCATCAATGCTGGATGGCATAGAAGCAACTAGAACAGACAGGTACAAAATGATTCTTTAAAAAAGAAGAATGTGCAGAGAAGGTTACAGCAGAAAAAAATAAAACTGTTGTCAAATATTAATACAAAGAAGAAAACATTACATGAAATAAAATCACGTTGCAATAGCCTGCAAAGTAATACAAATAAGAAAACATTACATGAAATAAAATCATGTTGCAATAGCCTGCAAAATAATTCTAATAACAATATAACTCTGTGAGTCTTGACAAGATCATTCCCATCTCTTTCTCTGTCCTCTCATAATGTTTTTAAGCCGCATGTGCCTCTCTTGTTTTCGCTGGCCTAATTATAAGGACACCGGTCAATGGATTCAGGAGCTGCCCCAATCCAATATAACCTCACCTGAGGAAAGTGTCTTATGTGATTTCATCATCGGGCAAACATCAGAGAGTGCCCTTGCACAAACGCAGATGGGATAGCCTCCTGCTCATAGGCCACAAACCCATAGAGTATGTTACTGTACTGAATCCTGCAGGCAGTTATAACACAATGGGAAGCATTTGTGAGTCTAGCTAAACGTAGAAAGAGCACAGTAAAAATAGAAGATACCAACAACAGCCCAGCTGTATGGGTATTTACATGAATGGAGCTTGCAGGACTGGAAGTTGCCCTAGAAGAGTCAGTGAGTGAAGACAAGGGACATTACCAGATGCTGCCATAGACTTGATGAGCACTGCACGCTTAGGCCACACTAAATGTTTCTTTTTCTTTTTTTTTGAGACAGAGTCTCACTATGTCGCCCAAAGTAGAGTGCTGTGGTGTCACAGCTCACAGCAACCTCAAACTCTTAGGTTCAGGTGAGTCTCTTGCCTCAGCCTCCCAAGTAGCTGGGACTACAGGAGCCCGCCACAACGCCCAGCTATTTTTTTGTTGCAGTTGTCATTGTTGTTTAGCTGGCCCAGGCTGGGTTCGAACCTGCCAGCCTCAGTTTATGTGGCTGACACTGTAAGCACTGTGCTACAGATGCTGAGCCTAAATGTAGTTTTAAAAAAATAACTTTAGTTTACTGTAATTTTTTATATGCTTTTTAATTTTAACTTTTTGACTATAATAAATAACACTTAGCTTAAAATACAAATGCATTGCATGACTGTACAAAAATATTTTTTCTTTGTATCCTTATTCTATAAGTTTTTATTTTTTGTATTTATTTCCTACTTTTTAACCTTTTTTGTTAAAAACTGGGACACAAACACACTAACCTCAGCCTACATGGGGTTGTGATGGTCAGTATCAGTGTCCCCCACCTCCACGCCCTCCTCTGAAAAGTCTTCAGGGGCAATAACAGGCAGGGATTTGTCACCCTCTGTGAGAACATGCCTTCTGGAACACTTCTTGAAGGACCAGCCTGCGGTTCTTCTTGAAGAAGTATCACTCTTTTCAGAGATATGTCCATTGCGGCTTGGTTGTTAGATTTCTTTTTTTCATCATAGTTTGCAGATAATACACCGTGAACATTCCTCTCTATTAATGAAAACCTTTCGGGGGCAGTGCCTGTGGCTCAGTGAGTAGGGCGCCAGCCCCATATACTGAGGGTGGCAGGTTCAAACCCAGACCCAGCCAAACTGCAACAAAAAAAATAGCTGGGCGTTGTGGTGAGCGCCTGTAGTCCCAGCTACTCGGGAGGCTGAGGCAAGAGAATCGCCTAAGCCCAAGAGCCAGAGGTTGCTGTGAGCTGCGATGTCACAGTACTCTACTGAGGGTGACAAAGTGAGACTCTGTCTCTAAAAAAACCTTTCAATGTCGGGATCTATTTCTTCAAATGTTTTAAGCATCTTGTTGAAGTCTGCAAAAGACTGGGCATTTTCTTGGGGGTTCTTCCTTTTCTTCTCCTGCAGTTTCCTTTTTCCTGTTCCATTATAATCTTGTGGGACCACCATCACCGATGCGGTTTGGTAGTTATCCAAAACATCATTATTTTCCCATGACTGTATCCACAGGATGTCAGTCTGAGAAGGCACCAAAACCCACTCCACCCCACAATGCCCAACATGCCCGTCATTACCACTATTCTCCAGAATCCACACAACAGCTCCCCTCCCCTTCACATGGTCAACAACCAAAGTGGAGATGGAAGCCAAGAATCTTATCACCTGTCTGGTAACAGTGTTACACCCGTATCTCATTACATATTAGAGATCTCTGTCGTACGGAAGTGCGGGAAGCTAATTGGAATCATTCTGGCTTTCGTGTCTCATAAACTTAATGCTCTTTCAGCATCATTTTAGATGAGCAGATTTCCTAACCACAGTTTAATAGCAAAGGCACTTAGAATAACAATCTCAAAAGTCTCTCCAACATTTCCAATTAGAGTAAAATAAATTGGCTCTTAAAATTAGAGGTTGTGCTTTCACAGGCTGTGGGATATCTCATTTGGTTTCTGATGTCTTAACTGTGAAGGAAAATGACAATTACTAATGCTCCTGTTTTGTCTTGCTCCTGGCTATTAAAATACTTCCGCTGGGGCGAGAGTCACGTGCCTGGTCACATACTTTAACTTAGCTCCTTCTCTCATGGTGTGTCTTGGCATTTACTCTTTTTGGTGTTTTTGTTGTTGTTTTCTTTATGAGCCAGAGTCTTGTTCTGCTGCCCTGGACTAGAGTACAGTGGCATCATCATAGCTCATTGCAGCCTCAAATTCCTGGGCTAAAGCGATCCTCCTGCCTCAGCCTCCCAAATAGCTGGGACTGCAGGTGCCACACCACTCACTGCCCAGGTAACTTTTTTTCTATTTTTTCATAGAGATAGGGTCTTGCCCTTGCTCAAGCTGGTCTCAAATTCCTAACCTCAAGCAATCCTCCTTCCTAGGCCTCCCAGAGTGCTCACTCATTTTTTAATGAGTTATTTTACCTTTTATTAGGTCTCTGGGAGAGGCTATGAGATTTGATTTATTATGCCTGGAGCAATCAAAAAGGTTTTCATGTTACCATCATCACTTGGTATGTATTGAATTCTAGGCTGTTGTAACAAATGTAATACATGGCTACCCCTTATCTTTACATTTTGAAAATCAAAACAAAAATCCAAATTGGTATCTTTGTGATCTTTTTTCTTGGAATTAATTAAATATAAATAGTGCCTGATCCAAAAATCAAGTCCTTACCAAGAATATCTAATTGGACCACCAGGTTTGATGCTTGATCCAGGGAATCCTATCTGATTATGCCTGTATTGTTTACTTCAAGTTTACTCCAACCAATATTTCTGATTTAAAGGTGTACATAATGGAGTTCTTTCCTGAGTCTTTAAAAATAAAATAATTAGTTAAGAAGAAATAAAACAAACAGTAATCTGTTTGTCGGAACCTTTGTTAGAGGTTCAAACACGTGTTCAGACCTTTGTTTGAACATTCTGATCTTAGAAACTCACAGGCGCGATAGCCACATACCTGAAGCCAATTTCAGCCAATCTTCCCAGCCGTGTTCCTTTGAAGCTACTTGCTACCGTTAGGCTCTCCAGAAGCAGAACCTCTGTGTGTGGAATAACCAGAATTAAAAGTCATTTGAAAATACAAGAAACTCCCCCGCTAAGTTTATTCTCAGCCCAATGTATGCACTTTCTGCCGCCATTGTGACCATACGTATGTGTTCTTGGGAATTTGACACAGGTTAGGGTCTCCCCTGCTACCTGACAGGATGTTGCTTTCTGACTCTCACCTCTGGGTTCTTCATCAGCTCTTCTCCTGTCTTTGTTTGTATAGTTGCCCACAACTTACTTATCATTCTTAGCTTGACCCAACCTCTCAAGTTTCCACCATCTGGACTTTACTTATGCTCCAGCCACAGCCACAAACCTGTTCCCCCCCAGTACTTCCAAATGCAGGAGCTCTCTATCCAAAGGCCAGAGCCCGAGCCTCAGCCCTGCTCCTCATTCTCCACTGTTTTTGTATCAGCATTTCCTGATTCTTTTCTATCTTCTTTGGTTCCTTGAAGATAGGTGGTTGATGTTAGGAAACATTACCAATGTCCAGGTAGTAAAATGAGATAATGATAGATAAATAATTGATCAATAGATGATAGACAGATAGATAATAGATGATAGATAAGTGGATATGTGGATAGATTATAGATAACAGATGTATGACAGATAGATGGATAGAGGAGAGATAATAAAGGATAGATAAATAATACATGAAAAGGTGATGGATAATAACTAATAGATTAGATAGATAAGTAGGTAGACAGATATATAGAGAATAGATAGAATGAACTTTTGGTTTTACTTGCTCAAAAATCAATAATATTGTTTTTCTATTTTCTTTTTCTCAGGCTTCTCCTACATCTCAGAGTGTCAAAAATCTCTCTGTTAAGCAAGAGAATTATTCTCACTGGGAAACCTGTGACCTTGAAAACCATAGTTTTAATCTCTCCACTACACTCCTGCCAGGTCATAAAAGAAAAATTAAAGTCAACTCTCCAGTCTCTCTGGAGATCTGCAAGAAACGTCCCTGCATACAGACTTTATAAGATTAAGTATATCATTAGAGTTTAAGATTTTGTATCCCCTCTCTCTTTTAAAAGGCAATCAGAGACACCTCCGTCTGCACACACGTGCCTCACTCAATTTTGGAATAAGTACTCTACTAAGACATTTTATTAGTGTAAGCATGGCATCACAGCAGCAAACGTCATGAAAAAAGACCAGCACAGTCCTAAGCCAACCCAGGAGGACCTGTAGATCCAGGTGTCACCAACGCATGGCCAACAGCAATGGGCAGGCGGTGACACCCGGCAGGAGGCACGTCTGTGTTATACTTGGGCTCATTCTCGCAGTTTGCTTTTATTGCATCTTAGCTGCTAATCCAAGACCAACCAGGAGAAGGCAGTACAGGCTAAACAACTAAACCTTTAAATTTTCTTTAAAGTGAAAAAGAAAAAAATCTAATGGAGATTCCTTATAGCATAAACTGTTGTCCGCATCGTAGAAGCTAAGCAGCCTTCCCAAACACTGTCATCATCTACCACACATCCTAACTCCCCCTCGTCTCTGTATCTCTCTCTACTGACTTCACCATTCACCCAACTACCTTAAAATGTGTACAATATATAAACCGGGGGAAGGGGGGAATCTAAATTTTAAAGTTTCCTACTTTTGCCTTAAAGTCCCTAATTTCTTTTACAACATCATTTACCCAAGGTAAAGTTACATTTCTAAAAAGCATTACAGCATTTTATGAGCTAACGATGCTTTCATATTACAATATATACTTGTCCTAAGTCCTGGAGTCCACCTGGTTCATAGCCCACACACTAACATGTTTTCTACATCTAGATGAGGGCAATTTCTTACTAAATGTGGAACTTTCTTCTCTAAGAACACTAGGAAGTGAAGGCTCTTGCTAGAAGCCAGGAAGAGGATTCGAGTTAGAACCTCAGCCTCGGGCAAGCTGAGAATCTACTCCCTCCACCTGGGCCGGCAGCTGGCAGAGCAGGGCCCCCTCTATGTTCCACAGGACTCAACAGAGAAAGAACCAAGTTGCTGTCTGGACATTTGGGTGGGTACAAATCTTCCACTGAACAAAGCAGTATGAGCTTCACTAATCACTGAGCACTACGTCCAACCTTTCTTATTCACAGAGTTGGGTTTTCTGCAGGAGTTATAACCAGTTGAGTCCAAGCCAAAGTGTGACATTGCCAGTTTGGGCCTCCCTGTCTTCTGATCTTCTGTCCAACCCTCTAATGCAATCTTTATCCTCTCCCCCGGGCACACAGGGTCCCATGCTGGCCAGGGCTCTTTTCAGAAGACCTTCCTCATGCCTTGGCTTCCTCTCGTACTCACTTTCCATTCCTCTTTCCAATAGAAACGTATTTTTAGTTAAATCCCTCTGCATAAATAGTATCAGATTTCTGAATCTTTGGATATATAATCTCTTTCAACCATTCAAAACCACACTAGATTTATGAGGGACTTTTTAATATTTTTAGCTGCTAGTTAGCACTGAAACCTCAATTTTCTGTCTGCTCTCCAAACCTGAGCAAGGGGCTGAACAAACAGGAGATGTAAGCATTCCTTTTGCCTCATAAACTACAAGGCTTAACCTAGAGGCAAACTGTCCACCTTTCTTCAGGCCTCCCAAAGATCTTAGTGGCCTATGTCTTATCACACCCATTTCTAGAAAAAGTGAGAGACTAGAAATAAACTCACAAGACATCTGGAGAACACTTAGAGAACTAAAAATAGACCTGCCATTTGATCCTACAATTCCTTTATTAGGTATATATCCAGAAGACCAAAAATCACATTACAACAAAGATATTTGTATCAGAATGTTTATTGCAGCCC
>CAUYQV010187332.1:0-26260 GCA_963574575.1 Galagoides demidoff | reverse complement strand
ATTAGGTATATTCCTAGGCATTTCATTTTTTTAAGCTACTGTGAAGGGAATTGTGTCCTTGATTAGCTTCTCATCTTGGCTGTTATTGGCATATACAAAGGCTATTGATTTGTGGACATTGATTTTATATCCTGAGACATTATACTTTTTGATCACTTCCAGGAGTCTTGTGGTTGAGTCTTTAGGTTTCTCTAAGTATAAGGTCATTATCATTGGCAAAGAACAAGAGTTTGACCTCCTCTGACCTTTATTTCCTTCTCTTGCCTGATTGTATTGGCTAGAACTTCCAGCACTATGTTGAATAGTAGTGGTGATAGAGTAACCTTGTCTGGTTCCAATTCTAAGTGGAAAAGCTTTCAGTTTTACTCCATTCAGTATAATATTAGCTGTGGGTTTGCTGTAGATGGCTTTAATCAGGTTAAGAAATGTGGCACCTATGCATAAATTCTTAAGGGTTCTAATTAGACAAGGATGGTGAATTTTATTGAATCTTTTTTCTGCATCTATTGAGAGGATCATATGTTCTTTGTTTTTGCTGCTGTTGATATGTTTATGGACTTCCATATTGCATACCTGGGATGAAACCTACTTGATCATAATGAGTGATTTTTTAAGTGTGTAGCTATAATCTACTGGCAAGGATTTTATTGAGAATTTTTCCAACTATATTTATTAGTGAAATTGGTCTGAAATTCTCCTTTTTAGTTGGGTATTTTCCTGGGTTTGGTATCAGATTGATGTTTGCTTCATAGAACAGGTTGAAGATTCCTTCCTTCTCCATTTTTTGGAATAATTTCTGCAGTGTGACTATAAGCCCTTCTTTGAAGGTTTGATAGAATTCTGGTGTGAAGCCATCTGGACTAGGGCTTTTTGTTGTTGTTGTTGTGAGATTTTTTTTTTGAAATCAGGCTGTTCAAGAAATCTATTCCTTCTTTGTTAAGTCTAGGGAGAGGGTGTGATTCTGCACACCCCAGAATTTCTTCCACATTGTCAATTTTCTGGGCATAGAGTTTCTTGTAGTACTCAGAGATGATTTCTTGTCATCTGTGTCATCTGTTGTTATTTCTTCTGTATCATTTCTGATTAAAGTTATTCGAGATTTTAATTTTCTGTTTCTAGTTAATCTGGACAAAGGTTTATTGTTTTTTTTTTTCAAAAAACCAACTTTGTTTTGTTAATTTTCTGAATGATTCTTTTGTTTTCAATTTCATTAATCTCTGATTTAATTTTGGTTACTTCTTTTTTTCTGCTGGGTTTAGAATTAGATTGTTCTCCTTTTTCCAGTTCTCTAAGGTGGTTCATGAGTTTGTTGATGTGCTATCTTTCTGTTTTTTGAATGTAGGTGTCTAATGCAATAAATTTCCCTCTTAAGACTGCTTTTGCTGTAACGCTCAGGTTTTGATAATTTGTCTTCATCGTTGTTGTGTTTGAGGAATTTAACAATTTTCTCTTTTATCTCTTCCTGAACCCAACTACCATTCAGCATAAGGTTGTTTAATTTCCATGCCTTTGTGTGGGGGTGAATGTTTTTGTTGGAGTTGAGTTCCGCCTTTATTACCTTGTGGTCTGAGAAGATAAAAGGTATAATTTCAATTCTTTTAAGTTTCTTGAGGTTTGCTTTGTGTCCAAGGATGTGATCTATTTTGTAGTATGTACCATGGGCTGAGAAGAAAAATGTATATTCCTGAGCTTTGTGATTGTGTGTTCCATAAATGTCTATTAATCACTTTGTTCTAGGGTCACATTTAAGTCTTTTTTTTTTGTCTCTGTATAGTTTCTGTTTAGAGGATCTTTCTAGTTCTGTCAGAGGGGTGGTAAAGTCCCTGGATATTATAATATTATGGGATATCATATTCTTCACACTGACCAAGGTCTGTTTCATAAATCTGGAAGCATTTAAGTTGGGTGCATAAATATTTAAAATTGAAATGTCTTCTTGTATTGTTCATTTGATGAATATAAAGTGTCCATCTTTAACTTTAGTTTCTTTAAATCCACTTATATCTGAAAATAAGATTGCAACTCCTCCTTTCTTCTGATCTCCATTTGCTTGAAATACTGTTTTCCATCCTTTAAACCTGAGTCTTGATTTGTCCTTCAAGGCTCAGTGTGTCTCCTAGAGAAGCATATGGATGGCTTGTGCTTTTGTGTCCAATCAGTCAGCCTGTGCTTCTTCAGTGGTGAACTCAGTCTATTGACATTTATTGAGAGAATTGATAAATGAGGTGGAGTTCTATTAATCTTATTTTGTGAAAGTCCATTGTATAGTTTTATCCTTTGTGCCATTGTGGAAGTTAAGTTTTAACTTTTAGCTTCTGGCTGTTTCCTTTGTTGGTGGGCCATTGTGATGGTCAGTGTTGAGAATAGGGCTAAGTATTTCCTATAGAGCTGGTCTTGGGGCAAATTTCCTCAGTGCTTGTATCTTCATAAAAGATTTGATTTCTCCATCAATTTTGAAGCTTAGTTTAGCAGGATACAGAATTATGAGCTGAAAATTGTGTAGTTTAAGAATGTTGAAGGTGGGTGACCATGTTCTTCTGGCTTGGAAGGTTTCAGTTGAGAAGTCTGCTGTCCCATGAAATTAATCAATAAGAAAAGAACAATCCCATTTCTTTCTGGGCAACAGACTTGAACAGAAACTTCTTTGAAGATGATGAGCAAATGGCCAACAAACACATTAAAAAATGCTCATCATGTTTTTTTTTGTTTTTTTTTTGAGACAGAGCCTCAAGCTATCCCCCTGGGTAGAGTGTCATGGCATCATAGCTCATAGCAACCTCCAACTCCTGGGCTCAAGCGAGTCTCCTGCCTCTGCCTCCCAAGTAGCTGGGACCACAGGTGCCCGCCACGACGCCCGGCCATTTTTTGGTTGCAGCCATGATTGTTGTTTTGGCGGCCCGGGCTGGGGATTCGAACCCGCCACCTTAGGTGTACGTGGCTGGCGCCTTAGCCGATTGAGCCACAGGCGCCGAGCCAACTCATCATGTTTAATCATCAGAAAAATGCAAGTCAAAACCACTTTCAGATATAACCTAACTCCAATTAACCCACATCACAAAATTCCAAAACTACAGATATTGGTGTGGATGTGGAAAGAAGAGAACACTTCTATACTGCTGGTGGGATTGCAAACTAATACAGCCTTTTTGGAAAGAATTATGAAGAATGCTTAAACAACTAAAAGTTGAGCTACTATTTGATCCTGCAACTTCATTACTAGGTATCTACCTGGATGAAGAAAAATCATTTTACAACAAAAATATTTGCTCCAGAATGTTTATTGCAGCCCAATTCATAATTGCCAAGTTTTGGAAGCAGTCCAAATGCCCATCAACCCACAAAATGATTAACAAATTGTGGTATATGTATACCACAGAATAATATGCAACCATAAAAAAGATGGAGACTTTACATTTTTTATGTTTACCTGGATGGAGCTGGAACATAGTCTTCTTAGGAAAGTATCTCAAGTATGGAACAAAAAGTATCCAATGTATTCAGTACTATTATGAAATGAATATATAATCACTTACACATTTTTACTAATGATAAAACAGAAATATAGTCCAGAAAGGAGGGGAGGAGGGAGGGTGAGTGAAGGGAGGGTATTTGATGGGATCTCACCTAACGTGCAAAATGCAAGGGTATATTTCAAAAGAACTAAGAGTATATTATGTCTTATCACAGAAAGTAAGAAAATGATGATTATGTTAATCAGCTTGATTTAAGCATTTCGCATTACATATCAAATCATCACATTGTATCTCATAAATGTATACAGTTATGATTTGATAAAATTAAGTTAAAAAAAAGAAAAGTGTGCTGTCATCCTAATGGCTCTGCCTCTGTAGGTCAGGTGGTGTTTACTCTTGGCTGTCTGCAGAATTTTTTCTTTCATTTTGACTTTGGACAGGCTCATTACAATGTGTCTCAGAGATGCTCTGTTTGAGTTGAGATGACCCAGTGTTCAATATCCCTCTGAAAGGAGTATGTCAGATCGTTAGTAAAACTTGGGAAGTTTTCATTTATGATAATCTCCAGTAGGGTTTCTATTCCCTTTGGACAATCTTCTTTCCTTTCAGGAATCCCTATGATTCCTATGTTTGAATGCTTCATTGAGTCTCAAAGTTCTCTAAGTGCCTTTTTTGCTTTCTCTCTCTTCTTTTTTGCCTCTTTAACTACCTGGGTTAGCTTGAAAATTTTATCCTCTAGCTCTTCCCTAACCTATTTTTGATACTTTCTACTGCATCTTTACATTCCCTCATTGTCTCTTTCATGTTCTTAAGCTCTGCCATATCCTTTCTATATTCTACATATCTCTCATCCAACTTTTGGTTCTGTCTTTCCATTTTCTCATCCATTCCTTTTATTGTCTTTATCATCCATATTTTCAATTCCCTTTCTGTCAAGTCCATTAATTCTTTATGTAGAGTCTTCTGCAGTAGCTGCCTCATTGTCTCTTTGGGGAATTCCTCTGTTTTGGTTTTTCGTGTTGCCTGAATTTTTTCTATTGGTTCCTCCTTATGTAATCTTTCTTCTTGTTCACCTCCTTGCTCTCTTTTTTCCTTCTCACTGCCTCCTTTGTCTCAAATAGAAGTCCTTGCTCTTGATGACAGTATGTTGCAGTATGTGACCAGGACAGAAGATGGTGCTGTGGCTTTTTTAGGAGAAGCAGAGCACAGCCAATAACCTCCACGGTCCTTATTCCTAACTTAGTTGCCTTCAGTGATTGTCTGATGTTTCCTCAGCATACAGACCTTGCTGGGTTGAATCTTAAAGCTCACAAGAATCCTTCAGGGTCAGTTCTCATGCTACCTCCTGACTCCAGTTCCCATGGGGTGTGGGAGTCCCTCAGCCTGTCCCAAGAGTGGAGTTCAGATCTTGGCAGACAGAATTAAGATGTCCGTGCTTTAGGTACCTGCTAAGACCTATTCACAACCTTCCTACAATGGCAGCCCTGTGGCCACCGAGAACTTCTCAGTATGGCTGCCTTGCCAGCCACCAAACCTATGGCAAATTCCACTCCAACCAGCATTCAAATCTGGTTGTTTTATACTGTTCAAGTCCACCCATGTTTCCAAGCTTTCCACTCAACTCACAGCTTCCTCCAACAACTGAAAACTCTGGAAAGGCTTTCTCCCATCCCAGACTTCTGTGGGGGATCAGCCTATTCCAGCTGGTTGGGCATCATCACTGACCTAATTCATCACATTTCCACCACTCCAGATCATATGTGGTATTCAGCTCACCACCTCCTCACTGTCCTCTCTGAGCTATGACTCTGGGTAAGGTCCCTGCACCAAGTATGGTTCTCTTTTTCACCAGTCATTCTAGGTGAGCTCAGCTGAACTATCCTTCTGGTCTGCCATCTTGCCCTGCCCCCCCCCCCATACAATGTTGATGCATTTTCAATTTCTAGAATTTTTAAGAATTGAGTATATAATTGGCAACTTTATTTTTTGATGAGAATGGGAGAATGGCTGTGTCCATATGTTCTGGTGAATAAATAGTTTTTAAAAATAAATATTGTACTTATCATTTGATATTTCAAAAGCCTTAAGGTAAATACCAGGCCACCAATACTAACTCAGACTTGGCTAAAGATAATTTTATTTCCTTTTATCTGGAATGAAAAAATAAGGTGTGAAAAGTCATATACAAGTTCAGGAATATATGAAGTAAACACATGTACCTCCTTGGGCCTCCCTTGTGTCCACAGGCCCAAGGGGAATATTATGCCTTCAGCAGGCCACTCAGAGTGAGGAACCTTTCACATTTTGGGAGTCTGGAGTCAACAATTTGCTCCCTTTGCAGGTTTCCTGTCAGGTAGAGTGGACCTGTCAGCCCAATCTGTACCCACTTCTGCATTCCACTCCTGCTTACCAATGGAGGTTCAGAATCTGAACTAGAACCGAATCTGGCTAGAACAGAATACAAAGGATTTATCCTGAAGTTCTGAGAAAAATTCCTAGGATTTTTGTTGTTGTTCTTTATGCTTATTCCACCCAAACCACAAGGAGAAGTTCCACATAGTGATGGAGCCAGTTTCCTCCTGAGCTAGCGTTTGCCATACTTTAATCTTATCAAAATCAGATCCCCATACCATAAGGAATAAATGGCAAAAAGGATCATGAAAGAAGTGGTTTTACTGGGTCAAAGCACATGTGTTGGAGTGTTAATTAACTTTCTTCTTCTTCTTTTTTTTTTTTTTTTGAGACAGAGCCTCACTCCCTGTCCTGAGTAGAGTGTCATGGATTCATAGCTCACAGCACCTTCAAACTCTCAAACTTTTGGGCTCAAGCAATCCTCTTGTGTCAGCCTCCCAAGTAGCTGGGAATAAAAATGCCTGGCACAACTCTGGCTAGTTTTTACTCTTTTTCATTGAGACAGGGTCTCAGGCTGGTCTCAGAACTCCTAAGTTAGATTTCTAGAACTATACTTTCTTCTTATCTTTATGATCCAGTATTTGACAGTATCAGAGATCAATCTCTAATCTCTAGTAATACCTAACGTATCATTTCCCTGATATTTACATGGGCTATGTCAATAGCTTTTTTTTTTGTATCATTAGGATTGATTAGAATTGCATTAATACAGGCACTGGGGCTTGCCCATGGGGCTCTTAATGTATAATGCCTAGACATTCTCCCAGTTCTTCTTAAGCAAGGACACCAAGAAGTTAACAGCCATGTGGATGTTGTATACCAGTGCATTATCTGTCATTTTCACATGCCCAACAGTGACAGCCAGACACAGAACTTCTTCATCTGGAAACTGATTGTGGACTTTACCTCATTAACTTTGGACACGATTTTTTTTTTTTGAGACAGAGTCTCACTGCATCACCCTCAGTAGAGTGCTGTGGCGTCACAGCTCACAGCAACCTCAAACTCTTGGGCTTAAGTGATTCTCTTGCCTCAGCCTCCCAAGTAGCTGGGACTACAGGAGCGCACCACAACACCTGGCTATTTTTTTGTTGCAGTTGTTTAGCCATCTGAGGCTGGGTTCGAACCCACCACCCTCGGTGTATGTGGCTGGCGCCATAACCACTGTGCTACCAGCACTGAGCCTGGCCTCAATGTTTTCATCGTGTGTCAGCAGGTAAGGAAACTTGCCAGTCGTTTTCAGACCAGGGCCAAGGGTTCCTGGGATCTGCTTGATAAGAGACTCTCAGGCCAAAACTGCATCATACTTCTCAGCCAGCTGCTTATTTTCATTCAGTTTCTTCAGTGCCTGGATGCCAATGTGGGGTATGTTCACAGCCTCAGCCTTGTCACAGTGCTGCTGGTCTCCCAGGACACACCCTGAGAACTTGGGACGGGGAGTGGACTTAACCCTGATGTTGCCAGAGCAGCATTTGTCCTTTAGAGGATCACAGTTCTTCAAGCTTCACCATTTCCAAAACCTTCCTGCACTCACGCTGGTTCCCACATAGGATGTCCCTCACCATCTTAGATAGGGTGCTGGGAGAGACTTTGCTGCTCAGAGCTGCTCAAGCTGTAATAATTGGAAAAGAGAGCACCACTAGCTTTTTAAAATCTCTCTGTATTCTTTAGTTTTAAATGAGTCTTGTGTGAACAGAGCATACCTAAATTTTGATTTCTGTTATGCCCCCCAACTTGGGCAGTCCCTAGGCCAGCGGTTCTCAACCTGTGGGTCACAACCCCTTTGTAACAATGAAAATACATCCTGAATATCAGATATTTACATTACGATTCATTACAGTAGCAAAATTACAGTTATGAAGTAGTGATGAAAATAATTTTATGGTTGGGGGTCACCACAACATGAGGAACTGTATTAAAGGGTCATGGCATTAGGAGGCATTCTAATATTAAGAAGGTTGAAAACCACTGCCCTAGGCTTTTCCATCCTCCCCAGCATTCTCAAAGGCACAAAAACCATAGCTTCAGCTACACCTCAGCCTTCTGTTCACCCTTAGGGCTTTTGTTTTTACTTACTTTTGATCTATGAATATTCTTTTCTAACTTTCAAGGCTATCAATGCATTAAAATAATTTTAAAATAATTTTATTGCACATTTTTAGTTATTTTTAGCAGGGAGAGGTCAATTAGGGTACCTCGTCTAGCATAGTCCCAGAAACCATAATAATTTATTTTCCCATGTGCAAAGACATAAAACTACATCATACTTAGTAAGTTGGCAGTATAAACATATCATTTGTTTAGGATTGAAATAAGGAAATTTTTTTTGTAGGGAGAAATGATTAAAAAGTCTGAGAAATGTATACTTAATTAACCAGATAGAAAAACATTTCCATTTCTTTCTCACTTCTGTAAATTTTACTTCCCAACCATATATTCAAGATCGTTTGCTAATTTATTTTTATTTCCCCTAAAAGTCCGTATTTTCTACTGGCAGATAAGGCTGGGAAACTGTTTTTCTGTTCTCAGTACATGACTCAGTAGTTCTCATCTTTAAGTATTTACACACACGATTTTCCACACTTCTGAGTTCATGCCTTCCTGTGTTAAATTATGCCATATTTCTTTCTTTCAGTATAATATTTCAAGTGCATTTCTCTGTAAAGAATTGCCATAGTAATACCACCTAGGATGTCCCTCTGGTCATCAAGACACTATTAAAGACACAGTTAAAATTACAAACTTCATTTTAAAGTAGGCAGAAAAAATTATCTATGAAAAGACAAAAAAGATACAAAAAAATTATTTCTCAGTTTTAAAACTATAAACTATATTCCCCTTTAAAAACTGTTTTCTAGTAAACTGAACTAGAGAATTCCAACTCATCTCTAGTATTTTGAGTTGGAGCTGAGAAAGTATACATAGAACACTCTTTTAAAACTCAAAAATGGAAAAAATGGCCTAGAGGAGGCTTGGGGAACTTTTTCTAAAAGGGGAACCATTGTCTCCACAGTATAAGGCTACTGGCAAATAATTTTGTTTCCTTTCTATTCATACCTCTGACAAAGAGCCAAAGACTACAATCAGGAATCGTAGTAGGATAAACAGGGCTTTTTAACTGGTGAGGGGTAAATAGGTAGAGAGATTTGAGCTGACAGGTGTGGTCGGAAAAAACTGTGTGTAATCTACGTGAGCAGAAAGAGCTGACAGTGGCTAGACTTATGTACTGGGTGACTTAATTCAACCCACACTCATAGACTGAATTAGGATTAAGTAAGCAATAATAAATTGTTAATTAAAGAGGTTGGATAGCATTTAAAGAAAAAGAACAAACTAATACAAATAGTTATGACACTATTAATCAGATCACATTTTAAAGAAAACTATTCTATCTTACAGAAAAGCCATTATTAGGCAGGAAAACCACATTACTCTCTTAGTCACAGTGCCTCTGGGAAGCCCAGCTATCTGAATTTCAAGGTCAGGGGGAATAGACCAACTGTTATTAGCTCTTTAGTCTGAAGATTTAGAAAGAACACTAGTAGCTCCTAAAAAGTGTTGTCTAAGAATGGAAACCTCATAAATTTTTAAAAACACATTTCTTCTTATTCAGCTGCATTTTCTTGTATAATCTCACAGATTCATTCCTTACAGCTAATAAGAAGTTAAATTTTTTTATTTTTAATTAATACTTATTTCTTTACAGCTAGTTGAGAAAAGTACCCTGAGGAGAGACAGAGGACCCTGAAACTGGGAAAGAGTTTGGGAAGTGGATTCTAGAATGCAGGCAATATCCCAGAAAGTACTGGTTGGATCAGAAGGCCTCAAGGGTAGTATCTGCCACATACTCAGCAGTGTTATACACAGATGTGTATCACTTGACAAATATTTGTTGGCTGTAAAGTAATACCTGGAAATGAGAAAGACAAACAGAAAATGGGACGAGGAGAACTCAGAGACAAGCCTACTTGGCAATTCTGCCTCAGGCCAATCCTGCTACTACAAGATTCTATGTGTCCTAGTGAGGAATTATGCATTACATGTATATCCTGTGTCCCTGTTATGATCAGCCCAAGACGTTGTAAGTGCCTTAAAAGCACAACTTTAGCTCTTACTTTGTTATTAGTTCTCTGTGGTGCTCTGCAGCCCCTCTGTAAGTGCTGTTGACAGCCAGTGGGACAGCCACCATCCAGAGGAAGGGGATAGCCCCCAAGTCAGCTGGAAGTCAGACAAGAATCACAGTCAAATGTAGTTTTCTGCATAAATCTTACAGGACTGACTCATGCTAAAAAACAAACACAAAGCTAAAGGACACATTTTATGAGAGTAAACCTTAGGCTCTACTCCAGCATAGCTGTAAGAAATTAAGGTAAAACAAAACTAAACCACAACTTCAGGAGTCTAAACACCTCTCCAAAAAAGCAAGTCAATAAAAAATTCCAACTAATAAATAATTTCTAAAAATGTCTTACATCTCTTCTGAATTTCATAGAAGCCTATGGCTGGTTTTCATGGCTGTAGCAAGGACCATTGTCTGTCACTTCCTAGCCCCATCTGTTGTAGGGCTCGAATACCAACTCAACATCGAAAACTTCGTTTCCCTAAGACATCATTATTTTAAATTATAAGATTGGGATGTCAGCATTATGGAAATTGGTTTCCTATTAAACTATATTTTGTGAGTCTAAACTTTTCTGCATGCAATCTACATGGCATTTAAATTTCATAATTCATGTTTAATAGTAATAGCAAGTATATCTTAATGTTTACTTGTGCCAGTCTCTGTCCTAAGAATACTTTAGGTATGTTAATTCATCACATCTTCACACCAATCCTGTGGGAAGGTTACTGGTCCTCAGTTTACAAAGGAGAAAGCAAACCCTAGGTTAAACAGCCTGGCCCAGACATAGAGGTAGAGTGGCAGAGGAAAAATTTGAGCCCTGTGTGTTTACTACCTCCTAGGGCTGGTGCCTGTGCTCAGTCCTGTGTTGCCCCTCATTTTCCCCAAGACTCCTACAGTAGGTAGGATTCCTACCCAAGGACCACTTTTGTCACCACCACCCAGGATTCCTACAGTGTATGGTTACCTAAGGACCACCTACATCACCACCACCGAGGATTTCTACAGTATGGGTTATCTAAATACCACCACTTGATAAAAATGCAGACTCTGGGCAATATCTAGGACCAAGCTCCCCAAGAGATTCTGGCAGTCTCCACAGTCTGCTCATCACTTCCAGAGTAAATAATTCTTTCTGAGCAATTCTAATAGGCTTAGGGTAGCCATTTGAAAAAGATGGAAAAGATATAGATATAGGTGAAAAATTTTCTACAGAATCTCTCTATTTCTAAATAAATCAATGCTTATTTGAATGAATCTGTACTTTTTTTTTTTTTTGGTAGAGACAGAGTCTCACTTAATTACCTTCAGTAGAGTGCTGTGGCATCACACAGCTCACAGCAACCTCCAACTTCTGAGCATAAGCAATTCTCTTGCCTCGGCCTCCTGAGTAGCTGGGACAACAGGCGCCCACCATAATGCCTGGCTATATTTTTTGTTGCAGTTTGGCCGGCGCTGGGTTTAAACCCGCCACCCTCAGTATATGGGGCTGGTGCCCTACCCAATGAGCCATAGGTGCTGCCCATGAATCTGTACTTTTAATGGTAGCAGCCAAATGAGGGACAAGAAACTTGCTTAAACAATAGTGAAAGAACATGCTCATAGTATGTAATACATTACTGTTTAATTTTAATCAAGCATGATTATTATGGTTATTTTAAAGTTATAACTTTGTCTTTCTCTCTCTCTCACATACACACACACACACACACACACACACACGGTGCCAAAAAATGTATACACATTTTAAGAAAGAGAAAAAAATGTATTAAAATTGTAATACTTAAGTCCATTTGACTTCTGCAATTACAAGAAATACAACATACAATATACATGGTAACAAATGTTATTGGTATATATTGAGTATTACAACTGTAATACAGTTTTTGCCTTAAAATATATATACATTTTTTGGCAACCTCTGTGTGTGTGTGTGTGTGTGTGTGTGTGCGCGCAATCTCAGTTTTAATGAAATGTAATTCACTCATTTAAATTTTATAATTTAATAGTTTTCAGTTTAGTCACAGGATTGAGTGCATATTGACATAACCAATTTTAGAAGATTTGATCCCCCCTCAACAAGGAATCCAGTACCTATTATCAGTCACTTCCCTTTCTTCCCTCCTCTACTCTCAGGAAACTAATAATCTACTCTCTGTCTCTATGACTTCCCTAGATTGAACATTTCATATAAATGGACAATACAACATAAGGCCTCTGTGCCTGGTTTCTTTCACTTAACATATGTTTTCAGGTTTATCTATGTTGTAACACGTATCACTTTGTTCTTTTTTATTTCTGAATAATATTCAATTGTATTAATATTCCATAGTTTACTTACCCATTAATCAGTTATGGACATTTATATTATTTACACTTTTTGACTATTATGCGTAATGCTGCTGTGAACATTTGTGTCCAAGTTTTTGAGTGTGCATATGTTTTTAAGTCTGTACTTAAGAGTGTAGTTGCTGAATGACATGGTAACCATGTTTAGCCTTTTGAGAAATTACCAGACTGCTTTCCAAAGCTGCTGCACCATTTTACATTCCTTCAGCAGTGTATGAGGGTTCCAATTTCTCTGCATTTTTTTCCAACATTACTATTGCCTGATTTATTGATTCTGGTCATCCTGATGGGTGTGAAGTGGCAGCTCCTTGCAGTTTTCATTTTCATTTCCTTGATAGCTGATGATACTGAGCATCATTTCATGCAATCATTGGTCATTTGTATATCTTCTTTAGATCAATGGTACTCATAACTGTTGCCTATTTTTAATTGGATTATTTATTTTTCATTGTTGAGTTATAAGAGTTCTTTATATATTCTAGATACAAGTCCTTTGTGAAGTCCCTTGACTTGCAAATACTTTTTCCCATTCTGTGGATTGTCTTTGTACTTCTTGTTGCTATCCTTTGAAGTCAAATCTTTCTTGATACTTATCTTCAAACTCATGTCTACTAAAAAGATGCTGTTATAAGTTTAATAGTGTCCTTCCAAAATTCATATTAAATTCATAATACCCAGTATTTCAGAATGACCTTATTTGGAAGTAGGGTTGTTACAGATGTAATTAGTTAAGATAAGTTCATAAAAGGGTAAAATGGGCCTCTAATGCAATATGACAAGTGTTCTTATAAAAAGGAGAAACTTGGCCATGGAGAGAAGACCACTGGATGTTGGAGTTATGCTCCTACAAGCCAACAATCCACCAGAACCTTGGAGAGAGACCTGGACACACTCTTCCCTAAGTGCCTACAGGGTGTTCAACTTGCAGCTGCTCGCTGCATGTGGCTTATTTGAAGACTGTTTTGCTTAACTGCTATGTCAGGTATCAGGAAAATTATGCGGGGACCTCTTTTTTTGCTCATTAGTGTTTGTGTATTTATTCTGTGGCCCAGGAAAACTCTTCTTCTTTCAATGTTCAGCAGAAAATAAAAAAGTTGGACATCCCTGGAAGGAGCATGGCCCTGCCAACACCTTGGTCTTGGACTTCTAGCTTCCAGAACTATATACACAATCAATTTCTGTTATTCAAATCACTCAAATTGCAGTAGTTTTTTAGAGTAGTCTCAGAAAACTAACACAAAAGTTAGATCTATTTTTCACTTCTAATAGTTACATTCAGATCAAAACCTGGAAGTTTAATAATATACCATTTCTTGCTTTGTAATCCTAGTTATATTGATTGGCTACATAAAATTTACCATTTAATGAGTGTTAGCTTTACTTTTTCTGTGCAAGTGCCAGAGGTTTTTAAAGAATCATCAAAATGTTATTAAAATATGTCAGTGTTTTAACCTTTAGTAGACATTTACATGGCCTACTTAAGATTTTGGTTGTTCTTTTCCCTTCTGAATAAGAAGCAAGGTTGAATCTTTTTGCTACTGTCTAAGCTCTATATGAACTCTGTTGGTTAACCCCTTTGCTTTTCTTTATGCTCCATACACTTAATTCGATGTAATCCAAACATTACTAATTAACGCAGAATATGTATGCTACAAATGGGTATGAGGGTAACCAGATACTGACTCTTTTGGTCCACAGAGTGGGTGGCAGCTTCACACTGATTATCGCTTTCCTGGCAGCAGGGAACTTCCTCCATATATCCAAGAATGCTGACCAAATAATATTTTCAAATATGTTCACTGAATTAATATATTGCTTATTTCAGAGTAGACAGTTTAATAGTGCTAAACCCATAATTGAACTAATCAAATTAGAATATCAATTAAATAGCAAAATAGCCTTCTAGAAGCTGAAGTTAGCTGTGTTTGCCTTTACTCTATGTCCCTTGAGTGGACTGTTGTCATTGACTCTAATTTTCTCTTGGGAATAGAGAGGCAGGAGCAAACCCCAGAGCATAGCAGGCCTGAGTTCCAGGCTGTGACGCCCTCTAGACTGCAGCTCCTCATCTGTTAAATGTGAGGCTTGAATTAGTTGATGTCTGGCAGGTAAAGGATTTTATTTTGATGAAAAATATTTCTTTATTCACTGATTTATTATCAAGTTTGTCAGTTTTTTCTAAACAAATGCTGTTTGTTATTCAGGGTGCTTACAGTTTTCCTTTCATGTCCTTTATTTTATAATTAGCTCTTTATTTGTTTTCAAATGTTAAATAGTAGACAGCAATGATTCTAAAAATAGTTGATGGGTATAGTAGAAAATGTCACTATTTCCTCTGATAATGAATGGAAACTTCATAATACTTTAAAGTGTTTTACCCTTAAAGAGGAAGCTCTGTGTGGGAGGGTAGGAGGAAGTTAAAATTGAAAAGTAATGTGTTTCTGTAGTATGTGAAATCTTGGTCCCTCCAAAAGTCTTTATGAGGTGAAATGTAAAATAGTATCCAACAACAACAATAACAAAAACTATTATTTTGTGGGAAGGCAAGATTTTGAAACATTTTGGCTTATTATTTTTGCCTCCAGTAAAAAACCACAAGTCTTTAAGTGTTCTTTATATCTTTGCGTGGTATGCAGGAATGCAATGGTAGGAAATAAGAAGTTGGCAAAGAATTTATTTGCCTTTTTGTCAAAGAAATTTCAGACAGATATGATGACACTTCACACACACACATTTGCTAGTGTAATGGTGAAGCATTTTCACCACAAGTCTCTGCAGACTTGAGGTATTTAAGACAAAAAACAAGATAATGTGTTTCACATTCAAAAGCATGATAAAATGTAGCTTACAGGTAAGGTGGGGTGAGATGATTTAATACGTGGTGGAGTTTTAAGTATCTGACACTAAGTGCTTCAGTTTTAAAAATAACTCCAGAGGAACATAACCTAAAATATAGGAATGAGCTTTTTATCTAAGCAATATGATGTGCGAGAAGGACATTTTAACAAAATCCAGCTCTGCATACACTATATACCAGCCCTTGTGATTCACTTGCTGGTTTTGGTTCATGCTAAGGGCTCCTATTATCTTTCTACACTGTTGGGGAAAGAGCAGGTGTGAGGCATCATGTGAGTGGAAATATAGGAGGACAAGATGGAGGAAGCAGAGACAGAGGAGAGCATCCTTTTGAAGTACCTATGTTGGATTTTTTATATAGTTTTTGTTAATAACAAATTAACAGCAAAACCACATGCCTTGGAGAAAAAGGATAAGATATGTCTTGCTGAGGCCTGAACTTTCCCCTAGAGAGAGGAGCCCTTGAGAGATGTGCTGGGAGCAGCAGCTGCTTTGGGCTGTGTGAACAACCTCTTTGGGTTGAGATAAGAGGAACAACTTCTCCCCTGCTCCCGATAACAGTGTGGCTTCAGCTTGTCTGCCCTGCAGAGACCTGGAGACTTCATTGCCTCCATTGGAAACTGTGTGCGAGGTCAAACCTGTTTCATCTATGAACTGCATCCCAGTTCTTCAGTTTATAAATAGCTTAAAGTAGTTACAAACATTAGTTAAAAATTACCTTAGCTGAAATTGTAAATGATGACAGCACAGTGCTGTTTTTGGCTTCTTTCACGACTACTTATTTGCTAATTTGAAGATAATGTAGGTAATAAATTCTGAGATAACCCAGAAAGGGCCTGGGTGGGAATGGTCCCTGGGCCCACTTTTTAAATCCTACTTTGTTGTCTTTCTTTCTTTCATTCTCTCTTCAACACCAAGCATTAGGGATACCCACAGGTTGTGTTGGGGCTGGCCCCCTACACCACCATATGATACAGATACCTTCTCTGCACAGATCACAGACACACCATTCAACACAGAGACATTCACCGCAAGGGTTTGCAACACGAAGTGAACTAGAACTCTAAGCGCCATTGCAATCTTCAATCATTCATTCTAAAATTATTTATTGCATACTTAACTAGGCATTTATTTAAAAATATATATATATATATATCCCTAAAAGAGATAATGACCCTCTCTGCCCTCACAGAGCTTGTATGCTTGAGAGGGAGATTGAACAAGCCAAAAACATTGTTTAGACTGTGAAAAAATAAAGCAGAGCCAACTCTTTACAGGGTTCCATATCTGTAGACATGAGAAAGGTTCTTTACAGAAGTGACATTTGAGCTGGACCTAAATGACAAGAATCGGCAAAATACCAAGCTGAAGAAAGAGTTGTGAGAAACATGCAAAAGGAATAATTCTGGTTGGAACTTGGCCACTTCTAGAAGCTGCACGAAAGCCTCTGTGGCCCAAGCATGATGAGCATGTGTTGATGAGGCTAGGGTTAGGGTTAGGTAAGTAGTTTCTTCTAATGTAAGCGAAACTAGTAACCAAGTTTTTTCCAGATCAGAGGTGGGAAGTGAGGGATACAACGTGGGAACCCCTGGGTCAAATACAATTTCTCCTGGCCATCTCAGTTTGCCTGGCTGTTTACACCCCGAGGTTGTTTGTGCACTACGTCCTAGAGGAAAGCGTGACAGTTGGCGCGCAGGGAGGCACAGGCAGCCAGGTCCTCCTCGGGGCCTGCAGGGGGAGGGAGGCAGGGCTAGCTAGGAGCTGGGGTTAAGTCGGAGGCCGCAGGGGCGAGGAGCGGGGAGAAGGGAGCGGCCAGGGGATTGGGGTTAGAGGAGAGGAAGTGGTCTCGGGGGACGAGGATGGCGCGCGCCCAAGGAGGGATGAGGCCGTGCCCTGAAGCGCCTTCCAGGGGCTCCCGGGCTCAGGTAGTTCGGTCTCGAAGGCCTATGGGGCACCCAGATTTAGCAGTGGGAACAGACACGGCTGGGGCTGGGGGCTGTGGGTAGTGGAAAGAGTGCCGGGGCAGGAGGTACTAGGGGAGTCTCGGCCGCTGCGGCCTGACGCCGCTTCCCATCCCCCGGCCGTAGTCCCATCCTGCGGCTCCCCGACCCCGAGATCCGGCACTGGGTCTTTTTCGCCGCCCCGCCCCGCTGCCCTGGGCCTGGGAGAGCTGTGTCCCCGAGCGACCTCCTGGGGGAAACCGACTCTTCCTGGTCCGGACAGCGGCCGTGGCCGCAGGTCCTGTTCTGCCCTCGGGCCTCGGTGTCTGGGCGCCTCGAAGCGAGTCTGGTCCTCCTCTATCTCGCTGCCACCACGCTGCGCCACGCCCCCACCTAGCGCGCGGGCCCACTGACTTCGCACGGTGTGTCTGAGTTCACGGTCCGCCTGCGGTGCCTACGCCATGGGGCGCGGGCCGTGTTCTCCTGGCGCAGTGCGGACGTTCGGGTTCCCCGGGTAGGGAAGGGTGCGGCCCGCACCGCCGCTGTAGCGGGAAAGAGCACAGTTTTGGCTTGGTCTCTAGGCAGGGGCGCGGTTCTCTCTGGCCCCGCCCCTCACTCACTCCTGCCTGCCCATCTAGGAGTCGGAGGGGGCTGGAAAGGGCTCTTCCCTCCGCCCTCCTCGCGCTTTCCGCAGCCGCCGAGAAAACCAGGAACCGCGGAGTGACGGAGCGGAGGAGCGGGCGCCCCCTCAACCTCCCGCGGCACCTCCCCGACAGCCTGTGAGGCCGAACTGGGCATGCGCAGTCGGCAGGGCCGCTCCAGCTAAGAGTAGGAAGCTCCGGCGCTCGGGTTGCGGAGCCGCCGGGAGGAGATGGAGCCTTTCAGCAGCGGTGAGCTGGTGGCTGCGGTGCCGGACCACGGCCCACAGGGTCGCGGTGGGTCGTGACATGAGTGTCAGGCCGCAGTCGCCCCCCACCGCGGGTATCCCACGAGGGCTGGGGGCAGTGGGAAGGGGCCGGGCAGGCAGCTTCAGGTTCGGGGGTAGCAGCGGCCCGCGCGCGACCGGAGATGCGTGGAGAGGGCGCCGGGGCGGGCCGCGAAGTTTGGTCCGCCATGCGCTGAGCGGACCTTAGGGAAGTTGGCGGCCGGGTCGCCCTGCGTGCCCTGCCCTTCCCCGGGTCGCTGGTGTGACTTTTAGTGGGGCAGGGGAGGCACCTGCGGCCCCTGCGCCGGCACGGGCAGGCCGGGGTGCTTTCGGACCCATTGATGTCACGGTGCTCCGCGAGCTGGTCGGTGCTGCCTGCCCCGCGGATCGCCGCAGCCCTGCCGAGGACAGGGAGCCGGGCCCAGCAGTGCTGGGGTCGCGGTGTGTGTCTCACTGGCGGCCTTGAGTGTGTGGATTCCCTTTTAGGGTAGAAAGTAGGAAAACTGCCAACAATGGAGACTACCCACTAATATAGGGGACTCACTGTTCAGTTGACTTGTGTTTTACTGCGGTGGTTGGTGACTTCACGGAGGTAGCGCTGTGTAGGACCAGGTCTGTCCGGTGTCGGGGTGGGTTCCGGCTCTGTCATGCCCTGCCGGACTTTGCTGTGCGCTGGGCTTCCCTCGGGACTGCGAGCTGCTGTTATGTTCTGCTTCTAATTCGGAACGCTTTATTCTGCCACCACCTTCCTATCTGTTCTGTTTAATTAGGCTTAATAGTGATAACTTTGATTCTGAATTTTCTTTCTCATTCAGATTCTATTTGTAATTACTAAGGCTCTAAGCATAGTCTGGTAGTTACTCGCAAAATTAAAGTAGATTCTGGCTGAAAGGAACGATAGAGATCGTCTAATACTTTAGCGTTAAATATGTTTCGTCCAAATCGCTAAATCCTTGCAAGTGCACATTCCAAGACTTATTCATTGTTGTAGGTAGAATGCTTTGTTCTAGGTAGAACGGAGCATCTATGTTGGTAGGATTTTAAATGGACAATTTCATCTAAATAAAAAAAAAAAAGTCTTCACTGTGAGGCTGACGCATTTGGTCAAAATGAGAGCTAGCTGATTTGCTGGACCTTTACCTACAGAATTGAAGTATGTTCTCAAGTCTTAAAATTGGGATCTTTTCTTCCCTCATAGAATATGCTCCTCTAGGTATGAATATTACCAAGTGTCACCTTTGGGGATCAATGGATCCTGGAGAAGAAAACAAAGAAGCAATGCTTCAACTTTCATGTAGAAAATTGAATTTCTTATCCTTTCCTGTCTTCCAGATTTCAAATAATGAAGACAGTTTAGCAGTGCATCATTTTAGTTAATGTATTTATCATTCCTGGGAACCTTTAACATAAGACAAATAGAAACTACAACATTTAAAGTTAACAAGAAATTAGATGGTAGTAACTTGAATGCTTTTTAGGTTTAAGGTAGATTGGATATTTCAAAACTTTTGAAGGATTGCTGTACAATTTTCTACTGTCCTCAAACATGACATGGTATCATAGAAAGTACGTTTATTTTTGCACTCTGTCCTTTTAAATACAAAGAATATGCATATATAATTCTTCCTTAGGCCTGAGTGTACTGGTGCATAGTAATTAATTATCCATATTATTTATGATTGCAGGATTTATCAAACTTGGTATTGGATTTTGTTATACATTCATCCTTTTTAAATAAAATCTTTCCCACTTACACTTTCTCATATATCTCTGTATATGGAGAGAGGTGTGTGAGTTTAAAAAAAGACAATTTCAATAATTTAAGACCCCATATCTTCAGTTAAAATCTTGTCAATACAAGTATAATCCAAATCTCTGACCTGTACACTTGTGAAGGAAGTGAATTTAGTTTCTATCTTATCCTTCCAGCCTTTAATACTCATCTGTTCCAGTGGGGCTTTCTGTAGCCTATTTTCTGTTAAACATTGTTACTGGTATGATCCATTTTTCTTTGTTTCTGTTCTTTGCCTGTTGAATGTGTATTCCTGTGAGGAATATCCTGTGTTAGGGTGTTTAGGTAACCTATTTAAAATACATATCTCCAGAAAAACCTTCAAAGGATGGGCCTCAGCTGACATGGGTTCCAGTTTAGCTCAGGAGGTATTTTGAGCTAACCCTTATGTTGATAACTGGACATCCAGTCTGTCTTTGGCTCTTTGATGGCTTTTTTGTAGTGAGAGAGATATACTGGCTTGGCCATAGCTGTTGTGTCCTGTTAGTAGGTCGAGGTGAAAATTGTTAGGAAGTAGTGATTTGTGTATTTAAAAAAAATTGTTGTCTAGGTTGTTTTTGATAGAGGTACTAAGTCAAGTAATTATTTAATGTTTGTCTAGCTTTGCCCTCATTTGCACCCAGGATAGGGATATTTCAGAATAACTTAAGTTTGTTATTCTTGTCCTCAGAATATGATTGAAGAAGTCTGAGATTATAAAGTAAGCAAATTCAGGATTTGGAAACATATTGATAGAGAATATCAATATCTTTTCTTGGTATTATGTGTATATGTATATATACATACACATAATATATGCATATATACATATATAAAATATATATACTATGTATATACAAAAGGTACCAGAAAAAGCATACACATTTTAAGAAAGGGATAAACTGTATTAAAATTTTAATACTCAAGTCACACTTGACATCTGCAATTACAAGAGATACAACATATAATCTACAGGATAATAAATGTTATAGGTATATATTGAATATTACAATTTTAATACAGTTTTTTCCTTAAAATGTGTGTATGTTTTTGGCACTCTCTATATGTAAAACATAGATGTGTGTATATCTGTATGTATATGTGTATGTGTATATGTATGTATATATATGTGAATATATATATATATATATATATATATATATATATATATATATGTCTGTAACTTATGGTACAGTCTCTAGAGCTTGGAACAGCATTCGTATTTCAAAGTTCCAGAAATGGAAACACACAGATTGGCCTTTTTTTCATATGAACATTGCTTTAATGAATCTCTTTATTACCTCAGCCTGGTGTATAATCAAACAAGGGGGACTTTTCTGCCTTACAAAATTATTTTTTATTTTGTTTTCAGATTGGGATCCAGTTGAAAGTACTTTTTAACTTCCCAAATGGGAAGTTCAGGCAACAGATTATGTATTTGTTAGTTTTAAGTCAGTTTAAAATAATGATTTTATCTTTTTATCTTACAAATAATCATTCTACAGGTATGCATATCTTCCTAAAAATAAAAGTGTTATTTTTCAAATGTAAGTTTATCACATTTTACTTATTTATTTAATTAAAAAAAAATTTGTTTTTGGCAGGGGCTGGGTTTGAGCCCACCACCTCCGGCATATGGAGCCAGCGTCCTATCCTTTTGAGCCACAGGTGCCGCCCCTATTTTTTCTTTTGTTCTGTGATAAATTACCACATTGAGAGAAAACTCTTAAGAAATGGAAGTTTATAATTTCTTTCTTTTTTTTAAAGACAGAGACTCACTTTATCACCTTCAGTAGAGTGGGGTGGCATCACAGCTCACAGCAACCTCCAACTCCTGGGCTTAGGCAATTCTCTTTCCTCAGCCACCTGAGTAGCTGGGACAACAGGCGCCTGCCACAACGCCTGGCTATTTTTTGTTGCAGTTTGGCAGGGAATGGGTTCGAACCTACCACCCTCAGTATATGGGGCCGGCACCCTACCCACTGAGCCACAGGCGCCACCCCAGAAGTTTATGATTTGTATTTGTGGTGGATGCAAGTTAAATTTTATTTTTATCCTTCTCTTGCAAGTTTTTAATTTTAGTTGAAGAAAACAAAACTATGTAAGAATTGAGTATTAGCATCATTCACAGTCTAAGGTCAGACTATAGCTAAAAACCACAACAGTTTTAAATTGGAAACTAGTGATAGAGAAGTACTTTACTAGTATCAATTTCCAGAAAAGAGTATCTTGAGACAAGATTTAAAAAACAGCATATTTTAGAAACTATTATAAACCAGTGATTCCCATTTATCTGTAGGTGATTCTTGAGGACTCAGCCAGAAAGATTCGTTGTAAGGAAATTATATAGAAATAAGTAAGGGGTAATTTTCTGCTCAGTAATTTAGTCATATACTATCTTTTGAATGACCACTTACAAGTAGATTTTTCTGCTAGGCACAGTTACAGAAAAATCCACAATATCAGCTGATGCTTACCTGAATAAAAGAAATGAATTGAAGAATTTACTTTTATCTCCATGCTAATATAAGAATATAGAAACAGAAGAAATTTTAAACCAATAAAGCTTTGTCTAAGATAATATTCTAATTATGAAAGAAATTTGCAGAATTGTCTTTTCTTTTTTAATCTATTTTTATTTATTTATTTTTTTTGAGATAGAGTCTCACTATGTTGCCCTTGGTTGAGTGCTGTGGCATCGCAGCTTGCAGCAACATCAAACTCTTGGGCTTAAGCAATTCTCTTCCCTCAGCCTCCAAGTAGCTGGGACTGTAGGTGCCTGCCACAACACCCAGCTATTTTTCTGTTGCAGTTGTCATTGTTGGTTAGCTGGCCCAGGCTGGGCTCGAACCTACCAGCCTCAGTGCATGTGGCTGGCACAATAACCATTGTGCTACGGGCGCCAAGCCCAGAATTGTCTTTATAACCTCTTTATAACTATATAACATCTGTTACCAGTAATCTCACATTTCCACTGATCTAGGAAATTTTCCTGTTAGGAAATAGCAGCACTGACCTTCCCTGAAAACACTGGGAATTGAGATACAGAAGAATTTTATTAAAATTACCTCTGAGACTACTGCAGTGGCTCCTGCCTATCATTCTTCCTAGCTCTCAGGGAGGCAGAGGCAGGAGGATTTTTTTTTTTTTTGCAGTTTCTGACTGGGGCTGCATTTGAATCCGCCACCTCTGATATATGGGGCTGGGACCCTACTCCTTTGAGCCACAGGTGAGACAGGAAGATTTTTGAGGAGTTAGAGATCAACCTGAGCAAGAATGAGCAAGAATAAGAAATAGAAAAACTAGCCTGACCTTGTGAGGCTTGCTTATAGTCCCAGCTATTCTGGAGGCTAAGGGAAGAAGGTCCCTTGAACCCAGGAGTCTGAAGGGGCTGTGAACTGTGATGCCCTGACACTCTATCCAGGGTGGCAGAGCAGGATTCTGTCTCAAAAACAAAACAAAAAAACCCCCCGACGACTGTAGAAACTGGGATGGAGCTAGATCAGGCCTGTGGTTCTTTGGTGAGTCAGGTGAGGACAGCGTAGCCTCACTGTCAGTGAAGCACTTCATGTCTGCAGGAGGTAGGAGCTGAGCTGGTGCTGCTGGGTCTTTCCATAGTATCATCAGAGTAACGATAGAGGGAGTCTTTTAACTGGAATCCCTAGATAAAACACCTTTTCTGAGTTTTCAGAAGAAACCAGAATTGGGAATGGAATGAAGAGTCCTGATTGTTTAGCTCCTTTTATATCTGTATCTGTATTAGCCTTTGTAGAGAAGGCTGCTTATTGCTCTGTGTTTCTGGACAGTGAATGTAACATTAAGAGTTCCTGTGTCCATGGGTGGGTATCTGGGATTCCCTGGTTATAAACTCATGTGCTGTTATAAATTCATTTGTGATTGTCCTAGGATTGTGTGCAGAGTTTGAATTCTACAAAGACTGATAGGGAAAATTTGGACATTAGAGGAGAATCAGTGATGAAGATAAAAGAAATGTAATGATTTGGGGGTAAAAGAAGCTGATAGGAGGAAATTTTCAAAATGGTCATGCTTTGCAACTTGCAAGTCTTTGGCTCAGAAATGAACCTGGGTTGGAGAGAAGGATGCTGTTGAGTGAAGTTTGAAGGAAAATCAGGGTTGGAGGTGAGGAGGGAGGTGGGTCCTTGCAGGTCACTCAGTGGGGGTGAGGGTGAGGGTGAGGGGCATGACTAACATGGAGACCTGGGCAGAAGGTAGAAACCTTTTCTCTTTGATAGTCAGAAAATTCAGTCACTTGTAAGTTAGGACTGTTCACTTTCCTGAATGCTGTACTTTTCAAGAAAAAAAATACAGTGAGGAATGCAGGGTGGTCTACCTTTTGAGACCTCCGGGTAGCAGTCACCTGCCACTTCTTTATTGCCTGGCTTAGCTTCACTTTTCTTCTGGTGCTTGCTGTTGAATAGTGAACCAATTAATTTTTTTAATTACATCCTTAGCCATCTTCAAGGAGGAAGAAACCAGGTTCTTTGCCAAATAAAGAAAATTGAGGCTTCCTAGGGAGTTTTAGAAAACAATGGAGAATCGGGTCTAATTGTAGGAGACCCTTTGAAGTCCTTTTCCTTCTGGTGTGTATTGCTGGAGGAAAGTCCTGAGCATCCATGTACTTCAAGGATGTCACCACTGAAACAAAACTGGAGTTTATTATCTGGGTTTTCTAGATTGGGGTCCGAAGTCCTGTGGAACCTCCAATATTGTGAGCCTCAGCGTTAGTGTGGGAGGAGGGAAGTTATAAAAGTTCTTCACCTGAGGGACTGGAGAGTGGGGATGCAGTGGAGAAGGCACCTCTACAGGGTGAGAGTGTGCCTTTTCTCCTGCAGTAAATGGTGACCAGAGCACTGCGCAGGGCTGTGTGGTAGTGTTTCCCAAGCACCTGCCTAAGGTGTCATATAGGAAATTTCCGGCGAGGAAGGAGGCTTGGGCCATGGTATTTTTAACAGCTGAAACAGTTATTTTATAAGACTTAAAACAATATTCATTACTCCAAGGTCCTCTTTGGATAAGAAATGCATGGAGAATAGAGTGATTGAGGAGAGCTGTATATTTTAAAGACCTTTCTTTAGGTTGGTGTTGACAATATGATTTGAAGACAGAGTAATGTATTACTTGTCTAATTTCTTCTTGCCACATACCTATTAGAAGATTCTTAGTGGTTATGTAAGTAAGGCTCATGGGGCCCTTGAGTCCTGGTTGGAGAAATTGGTGTGCCCAAATTTATCACGGTCAGGTGCAGGAGCTGGGGCTGGCCTATCTTCAGGCTACTGGCAGTAATTTCTGTACTTTTTTTACTGGACAGTTAATGCCTCAGCCCTTGGGATCACTGACATTGCCTCTTCTGTATCCAGACTGGGTGGCTAGATGAAGAAGACAGCTCAGGCCCAGCATGGAGCCTTGGTGTTGCTCAGTGGGGTAAGAAGAGGGTTGCTCTTTACAGCAGCAGCCTCACTTCCTCCTGTGTTGGTGCAGGCTGCTGAGGCACTTGGTGACTCCAGGTGGAAGAAGCACTTGTAGAAAGGAGGGTCTGTTCTGATTTGGGCATCAGTTAACTTGGTGTGTTGGGCAAGACAGAAGCAAACACACATTCACTAAAGTGTGTCTGGCTTTGTTCAAGTCCACTTGTTCATTGCTGTGGGGTTCATAGCTCTGTTTCAATTATTTACCAATTTTGGAAATACTATTGAGATAAAGACTTGAAGACTTCATGCATAGATGCTTTTCTTGGCATATAATTGAATGACAGTGACTGTTGGTAGAAAAAACGTGGTTCCAATCCTCACTTTTTGAGTAATCACCACTAATTTTTTTGATAGGTTAACAATAAACAAACTGGCCCTCAGTTTGTAGATTGAGGACAGAATTATTGCTATAGAGATTTAAGACTGTCACGCCCCTTGTGTTTTATCAGTCTGATGAGTAAGATGGAAAAGTATTAAAGAGAATTATCAGTGAAATAATTCTTTGTTCAAATTCCTTTGAAATAAGGGCTGGCAAATTTATTTACCACCTAAGGCATTTTTATAACTCATGAGATTTCTGTGTATGTTGAAGTGTTCTTATAAATTTCCTTTGCAGATCTTGTTCTGTTAGCTCATAGATATTGATTATGGCTAGCTATTTTTCATTTTAAATAAGATGATTGGACTTGGCGCCTGTGGCTCAAGCGGCTAAGGTGCCAGCCACATACACCCAAGGTGGCAGGTTTGAATCCAGCCCGGACCTGCCAAACAACAATAATGGCTGCAACCAAAAAAATAGCCGGGCATTGTGGCGGGCGCCTGTGGTCCCAGCTACTTGGGAGAGACAGGAGACTCGCTTGAGCCCAGGAGTTGGAGGTTGCTATGAGCAGTGAAGCCATAGCACTCTACCCAGGGGGACAGCTTGAGG
>CAUYQV010187331.1:0-23185 GCA_963574575.1 Galagoides demidoff | reverse complement strand
ATAGAACTCTGAGGTTATATCTTTTACTATTAAACTCAATCTTTTTTACTCAGCTTTAGATATTTCTGCCCATTCTATTAAATTGCTATCATTTATTTAAATAATGGCATACTAATAAAACTTAGATAATTAAGTTTTGCTGCATTTGTAAAGGTCCCTTTTTAATATGTTTTTAATATTTAAATTAACACTATAATGAAAATAACCCTGAAGGTGCTTAAATTCTTCTTTTTTTTTTTTTTTTGAGACGGAGCCTCAAGCTATCCCCCTGGGTAGAGTGCCATGGCATCACAGCTCACAGCAACCTCCAACTCCTAGGCCCAAGCAAGTCTCCTGCCTCTGCCTCCCAAGTAGCTGGGACCACAGGCGCCCACCACAACGCCCGGCCATTTTTTGGTTGCAGCCATCATTGTTGTTTGGTGGGCCCCGGCTGGGGATTTGAACTCACCACCTTAGGTATACGTGGCTGGCACCTTAGCCAATTGAGCCACAGGCGCTGAGCCATTAGCCTTTATTTTAAAAGAAATTTTTTTCAAAAAATTCTATAGACCTTAAGATTTTGTGTTCTGAATGATTCAGAAATTAACCAGAGTCCAAATTTTGTTTATGAGATACTCACTGTATTTTAACAAAATAACATCACATAATTTAAAGTAACATGTATTTTAAACAAAAAATTTAGCTTTCAATAATATATAAAATAGATAATGCATCATGACAATATAGGGTTTACTCTAGAACTATAAGGATGGTTTGACATTAAAAAATCAAAAAAGGGAGGCTGAGGCAAGAGAATCACCTAAGCCCAAGAGCTGGAGGTTGCTGTGAGCTGTGATGCCACAGCAGTCTACTGAGGGCAACAAAGTGAGACTCTGTCTCTAAAAAAAATAAAATAAAATAAAAAATAAAGAACAAAAAAACCCATATGATTATATTATCTCAATTAATGCAGAAAAATGATTTATCAAAATCCAAGTCCATTTCTGACAAAAGTACTTAGTAAACTATGAATAGAGAAAACCTCCTCAACCTGATAAAGGGCATCTTTGAGAAATCCATAACTAATGTCAAACTTAATGACTAAGACTGAAAACCTTCTTTTTAGAATCAGGAATAAGCTAAACATGTTCTCTGTCACCACTTCAATTCAACATTGTACTGGAGATTCTAGACAGTGCAATCAGGCAAGAAAAATAAATAACAGATACCCACATTAGACAGGAGGAAATAAAGCTTTTTATTGTTGTCTTTGTCACAGACAACATGATCATCTCTATAGAAAATCTGATGGAATCTACAGAGAACCAAGATACCTAAGTTCATCGAGCTTTCTTATTACAAGATTAATATGCAAAAATTACTGTATTTCTATATATTAGCAACAATCAGAAATCAAAAAGTAACGTTATCAAAAGTATGGGAAACTCAGAATTAAAATTTGACAACAGATATAAAATTGCAAGATGAGATTATAAAACTTTGTGAAGAGAAATTAAAGAAGCCTTAGATAAATGAAGAGATAAATTGTGGTCATGGATTGGAAAACGCAATATTGGTGTAATGATAAATAAATCAACAGAAGACAAAGTCCAGAAATAGACCTCCCCACGTGGACAGTTAATTTTTTTTTTACAACAGTATAAAGGCAATACAGTGTGAAAATAAATTTTTTTCAATAAACAGTGGTAGAATAATTACTCATATGCAAAACACTGAACTTCTATCCATACCTTTTGGTATAGTAAGAAAAATTAGCTAAAAATGGATCTGAAAGCTAAATGTAAAACATAAAACTGTAACATTTCTAGAAAAAAATTATGAGAGAAAATCTTTGTGACCTTGAATTTGACTAAATTTTCTTAGGTACAGCACCCAAAGATGATCCATAAAAGAAATAAAGAGCAAATTGCACTTCATCAAATCTAAGAATTTCTCTTTTAATGACATTGTTAAATAATGAAAAATAAACTCAACCTGGGAGCAAATATTTACCAAGCATATATCTTATAAAAAGCTTACTTCTAAGACATGTAGTAAAGAAAACTCAATAATAAGAAAATAACTTCACTGAAAAAAAATGGGCAAAAGTATTTAACAGTCACTTCTGCCAAAAAAATATACGTATAGAAAATAAATGCATGAAAATATATTCTAAATCTTTAGCCCTTAGGGAAATACAAATTAAGCCCAGAATAAGATAGTGCTACACACCTATAAAAATGTCTAAAATTACAAAGACTAACTATATCAAGTGTTGGTGAGGATGACAACACCTTGATCTCTCATGACACAAACAGTTTAGAAAACAGTTTTCCAATTTCTTAAAAATTTACACCCTATATTTATTCCATTAGTCCATTCTTAAGTTCGTATCTGAAGAAAAGAAAGCATATGTCCTTTATATGATTTGTACATGAATGTCTGCAGCAAACTCATGTGGAAGAGTGTGATGGTTGATGTTAGGTGTCACCTTGACTGAATTAAGGAATAGATAGAATCCTGGTTAAGTAAGGTTTTTGAGTGTGCCTGTGAAGGTGTTTCCAAAGGAGATTAGCATATGAGTCAGAGTAAACAAAGTGGAGCTCTATCCTCATTGCCAGTTGGCACCATTCAATCTGTTGGAAGCACAAGGAGAAAAAAAACAGAGAAAAGTCAAATGTGTCCATCTACCTGCTGAAACTGGGATATGCTCTTTCTCTCCTGTTGGTGGACAACAATTCTAGGCTACCAGCTTTGGGTCTCTAGGACTTATGAACTTGCAGTTCCCTACATCCTCAGGCTTTTGGCATTGGACTGAGAGTTACACCATTGGTTTCCCTGGTTCTGAGCCCTTCAGACTTGGATACGAGCATCTCAGAGTCCCTAGCTTGCAAACAGCCTACTGAAGTCCTTCTTAGCCTTCATAATTGCACAAGCCAATCCCCCCTAATGAATCCTAAGGAATATATATACACACATGCACACATATATATATATATATACACACATACATACATACACACGGAGATATCTATCTACTTATCTATATCTATCTATCTATCTGTCTCCTGTTGCTATATCCATTGATTCTGTCTCCCTGGAGATCCCTGAGTAATATAAAATAGCCACAACTAGAAATAATTGCATGTCTGCCAACAGGTAAATGGATACACAAATCATAATGTATTAATACAGTGTAATAATGCTTTGCAATAAAAAGGGATGAGTTATTGATACATGTAGCAACATAGTTTTTTATCTCAAAATAACAATGCCTAATGAATTGAGCCACAAAATAGGAGTATATACTGTATTATTCTATTCCAGTGTAACTGAAGAAAATATAAACTAATCTATAGTGATTAAACTAATCTAATTAGTGTAAACAGCTGATTGTTACATGAGGGAGGGTAGGAAGAGGGGTGTGAGAGAGATTACAAAGAAAGGTGCACAAAAAACTTTGGGGGGATATGATTATGTTTACTGTCTTGCTTGTGACAGTGGTTTCATTGGTCTGTGTTTCTGTTTGCATGGATATAAAAATAAATCTCATATATATCAAAACTTTAAAAGGTGTATAATTTAAATAAATAAAGTTTATTGGTTGTTAACTATACATAAATAAAACTATTAAAAATTTTTATAGGTCATACAACTTTGTGCACCGAATCATTCAAGAGTTAACCAAAGTCTCTGATAATGTTTAAATGCACACTATTTCATTCTAATGACATTAACTATAATTGGAAAATTAAAACTTCATTAACTGCATAATGAATTGTTTTTAAGTACAGAGTGCTAAGTGAGCAATTACTTATCAAACTGATGCCCTTTAAAAAACTTTGAAGTGATATCCAGCTAAACTACAAATTTAACAGGGCTGTCCTTATGTGACACTGGAATATGAAATGAAAATTACGTGCATGTCCAAACAAGAATGTACATAGGAGCCCTGTATACGATTTTGAACAGGCTTTTTCTTAGTGTAGTTCTAATACTACGATGAAAAATATCTTTTCCTAAAGTGTATAATTACCCTCTGTCACTCTTAAATCTCCTCTGGTGTCTAAGCTCACTTAATAATGGTGAACAGATGAGCAGAAATTAAAAATAAAGGCCTTCTACCAATTTAGCACCCCGTACATAATGTACCTATAATGATAGTTTGATTGCCAGTGCCCATTATTTTTTTGTTGCTGCCTTTTTTTTCTATTACTGCACCAGAGCCCTGGGTTTCAAAAAGACTGCAGCATCTTGTTCTATAAAACCAGAGCAATTTACATGAATACCAGTGTTAGCCTGTATTAGGAAGAAGCATAGAATGAAACGCAAAACATAATGTAACGCCACGTGGACCATTTCATGTCAGTGACACTCTTCACTTAAATATCGTATTACATTTGGTTAATTTATTTTCCAAAAAAGAAAAGTGAAAAGCATGAATTTTTCCCCCCAGTAGAATAGGGAGGAAAATAGAAGTGTTTATGGATATTAAAATGAATAAAAAAAAAATACAGCCAGTTCTCTACCATGGTTGCCTCAGGAGATAGGGAGCAAATGAAAATGAGACATTCAAGGTAAAACCAAAAGAGATTTTATTCAAGTTTGGTATAGCATAGAAGAGATTTGAAATGCCATTGTACTTTTAATTATTATTTGAATCTGAAACCTCATGTTTTAAAATTGTTACTTTCTATTACACTTATGCAATCATTAACACGTCTTATTTATATTTATATTTTTCTTGGGAACCACTCACCGCACAAGCATTATAAATAAGTCATTTGGGAGAGAAGCCTCCATGCTATCTGGTTAAACAATTAGTGTTGTAAAAATAATGAGCTGGATATTTTTTAGTGGTTGAGGTGACTTCCCTCGCTTTTTGCAGTTAAAACGATGAGTTGTTTCAGGCAAATGTTGACACAGCCTCAGCTACCTGGCTCAGCCCCTGTCAGGACGCCCCTCCCCGCGATGCTGTGTGACTCTCTAAACGGTGGGAGGACTCAGGCTGTTGGGCGTGCAGGCTGGGGGCCTGACACGGGAGTGAGGAACCAGTAATGTGACCTAATTAAAAACGCAGCATTTTCAAAGTTCTGTGAGAAAATGTGTTGTGCAAAACCCCACTCACCTGTGACCACAGACTCGTAGCGCAGAGCTGAGGGCTCAGTTATCACTGCCCCTCCCTGGCAGGCCTGAAGGTTGCAAACAGCTTGTATTAATATTGGGGCCCTATCATGCTCCAGTGAAAGATCTCCCTCTCGGCAGACCTAGGAAATTACCCAGGAGCATTGTGGACGGTTTTCAGTTACCCTAAAAACATCCCGCATAGGCCCTTCTTGGACCGGGACACGCAGACTGTACGGATCATTTGTCTTTCCCAGCCCGCTTATTCCCACCCTGCACCACCTGTACAAGCAACCCAGCGCGCAGTGTGAATGTCTTCCATCATTATAACCTTTTCCCTCAGTCACTTCCTTAGTTTTATAGCGACGCTCGCTCCATTTTCCCCTTAGATATTCTGGAGCTTGGGTAAGAATCTGAATCAATTCTCTGGGCTATTTTCTGAGACCACTTCTGTGTGAGGTCCTAAAGCTACCTGTCAGTGTGGGCGGAGCTTTTGAGGAGGTGAAAGTCTCCTGCACCCTCCCTCCCTGGTCTTGCGGGGAGCCGGGCAGTGCAGAGGGCGCCGCTTTCCACATGCTAAGTGGCTCTGCACGCCCAGCCCTGTGGAGAACCAGCCCCAGACGTCTGCATGAAACAAGGACGCACACACGGGGAGCTGGCAGGCCAAGAAGAGCCATTTACCTGGAGGGCCTCGCACGGGGGTGGGTCTTGTCTCTATGGCTCTGAAGGGACCACCTTCAGATGCTTAAGTGCCTCCCTGGTCTCTTTAGGAAGGGTTCAATGTGAGCAAGCTAAAAGTCATCTCCAAGCAAAACAGCAGAAAGGAAGAAGGGTAGCTGGGGCTCGGGGTGGGGTGGACTCAACCAGGCAATTCGAGAGGGAAACAGGGCTCTCCTCCCTGGTGGAGTAACAACCGATGGGGCAAGTATCTGCCCAGCCTAGGCTCTGAGGAGCAAGGCTTTACCCAAGGGGAAAGGACGAGCATAGGATGCAACTCATCAGAAAAAGACTTCCCAGCTTTAAATACGGCCTCCTACATCTCCATCATAGACACTCAGGGGGTCTTCCAAGGAGGGGTTGGATCTCAACCTTCTGAAGCCAGGCCCAACAAGATAGTTGGCCAGTGGCTTAGAGCCAGGAGTTCTTGTTTCTGGATTATATCTTGTCTTCTTCTTTCGGTTTGGCATTCCTAGACCCAGCAGAGACTAGGGACGAATAACCTGCTTTTCAGGTGCTGGGACACAGGGACTGCCGAGTTGTTGACATAGCTCTGTCTTCTAGCCTAGAGGGGAGCTGTCCTCCATAGTGGTGAGGGTGGTCAAGCTGACCTCATAAATATTTTTCATCTCTAACTTCAGTAATTATTCTCATGTGTCACAGCTCAGCAGTAAAGTTTCCGTGATTAGATGAGACCCGCAGATCACTGGGAGTAGAATCTGAGCTGTTCTCTGCATTGCTCAAGAAGTCACTGTCCACACTCATCAGAGAGCTGAGGTTGCCCCACCTCTACTCAGTTACACAAAGTAAGTGAATTTGTTTCTTTCCTGATTACGTGTCTATTTCTTCTTATCTCCTACACCTTCTCTTGCACTACCCCCAAATCTACTACCCTGGAGTTATTCTCTGCTCTTTTCTCTCTCCAAGGTTTGAACACTTACCTATTTCTGAGTAACTCAAATCCAATTCCACTTGTAGCCACAATGCTTCTCTGTGGGGTGGGAAATGTGGGCAGATGGAGTGTAGGAAAATGCCTTTGAAAAACTGCTTGGTTTGCTACCTTCTATTGAGTCTTGGTGGGAGCATCCCTTTGCTATTTTGGAAAATTCTCAGAAAGGATATGCACAAAAATTTCAGCTAAACATTTTCTATCATAATAATTTTTCTAGATTGTCCCAAGGCATGAAGAGAGGGGACGGAGAAGGGAGCCTGGGGACATGGGGCTCTGCCTTCTTTCTCACACCGGGGCAGGGACAATGCCATCTCTAAACAAGAATCCCAGTTTAGGAAAGATGTTTGCTCAGTGAAGTGCCTGGTTAGCATAATGAAGAAAGCTTCATTTAAACTATCTGCATTTAATTGCGGCTCAGACCACCTCAGCAGAATTTAGTTGGCAAGGGAATGCTGGTAACCCCAGCTTGCTGGGAGGCCAGATCCAGTAGTCAATCAAAAATCCAGATGCTGCATTTTGTATCTTTAAGAAGATAAAGTTTCCCTCTCAGAACAAGACATCATATCTTTAGATTAAGTACTTCAACTCTAATTCTTGGTTTAACCGTTCTCACTTCTACAGATTGAGTATCCCTTCTCCCAAATGCTTGGGACCAGAAAGTGTTCTGGATTTTGGATTTTTCAGGATTTTGGAATACTGGCATGTACATAACGAGCTATCTTGGGGATGGAACTCAAGTCTAAACATAAAGTTTATTTAAGCTTCATATGTATCATATATATGTATATATAATATATATATACACACATACATATATATATTTATCCTGCTACTGAGTTTCTCCAACAGCTTGACTTCCTGTGCTGTAGATAAACATAAATGCTGCTTCTTTTTCTTATCACTATTACCCATAGGCCAGGAAACTGCAGGCTTTTTTGACATTATCAATAATATCTTTATACCACCATGCAAAGAATAAACAAAAAGCACAGTGTGTAATGTACATAGGTCTTGGCTATAGGTGGGGCATTGAGGGGTGTGTCTGGCCAACACAGGTGCCATTTTGAGACCCTTCGTGTGTATACTTGCATGGGGGGGAATCTGGGCATGTTCAGAAGAGGTACTGAAGGGGACTGGGAGGTCTTTTTTCTTTGAGGATTTTGAAAAAACTGTATGTTATATGCCTATGTTTTGAAGTCAGGTGTGAAATTTTCCACTTAAGACATCATGTTGGCACTCAAAAAGTTTCAGATTTTGGATCATTTCAGAGTTTATATTTTTAAATTATGGATGTTCGATTTGTGTTAGAATTAAGGATAAATTCTCTTAAGGGGCTTATTGCTTAATGAGACACAATATCAATAGGATACAGGCTAATAGAGGAAAAAAGTCTTTTTCTAGAAATCTGTCCTAATATAGTTTTCCATCAAACTGCCCAAAGGATGAAGTGGGCTTCACCTTTGGGAAAATTTCAAAACATGATGGGTCTCCTCATATCCAATCTAGGAAGCAAGAAGTGTAGTGGTTTAGTGAGCTGGTTTTGAGGTCAGCGTGCCTATGTTAGAGCCGAGAGAAATCTTAGGGACCTCTAGTAACATCTCCTCTCCTACAGAAAAGAAAAATGGGCCAGGAAAGGAAAGGTGACTTGCTCAAATGTTTAGAATGGAACCAGGTCTTCTGACGTTGCTTCTGATGTTCTTCTGTAGAGAACTGGAAGAACTACCAAATTACCTCTTCAAACTGTAGTCTACTTTTTCTAGTCTTTGCATAAAAGTCTATTCTGTTTTACTGCATGTGACTACACACCCAGATCAAGAAACAAAATGCTATCCAGAACCTTCCCCCATTGTACTCCTTTCAGTGACTATCCCACCAATGGTAGCCACTGTTCTGATTTCCAACACCATAAATTAGTTTTCCCTGGTTTTGAATTTTAGGTAAGTGGATGGTATAATGTGCCTGGCTACTTTCATTCAATGTTATGTTTATGAAGTTCATTATTGTGTGTTGTATGTAGCAATGGTTCTTTTTTGTTTGGTTGGTTTTTTCTTTATTTCTTTTTTTTTTTTTAAGACCGAGTTTCACTATGTTGCCCTCGGTAGAGTGCTATGGTGTCAGCTCACAGTAACCTCAAACCCTTGGGTTTAGGTGATTCTCTTGCCTCAACCCCCCAAGTAGCTGGGACCAGGCACCTGCCACAATGCCTGGCTATTTTCTTGTTGCAGTTGTTTAGCAGGCCTGGGCTGGGTTCGAACCTGCTACCCTTGGTGTATGTGGCTGGCGCCATAACCACTGTGCTACAGGCACGGAGCCAGCAATAGTTTTTTGTGGGGTTTTTTTGGCATGTAGTATTTCATCGTATGACTATCACAATTTACTTATCCATTCCACTGTTGACAGACGTTTGTGTTACTGTCAGTTGTTATCTGTTATGCATAAAGAAAACATTTCTGTACTTTTTTTTCTATACTGGTTGAGTAGAATTACTGGTGTAGTAAATTGCTGAGTCATAGACTATGTATAGATTAGCTTTTTTTTTCTAGCTTTACTGGAAACCACCCAAAGATTTTTAAAGGTGATCGTACCAATTTGCACCTTCACCACCCGTGTATGCAGTTCCAGTTGCTCTACATCCTTGCCAAAACTTGCCACCAATAATGACTTTTAAAAGAAATGAATTTAGTTATTTTTTTTCCTGTTTGCAGAAGAGTTTGAGGGAGAAGAGGAATTTTATCCCAAATTTTATTTATATTTTTAATTGCCTGTGAGGTGTCTCAGGCCCCACCCCCTAAAGATTTTCTATTTGCCCCAGTATTGCCAGCCTTAGGTAAATGACTATAGTGGTATAATTTGGAGTTCTAAGAAAGCTACTCTTAGAAGACTACCTGGCCACACATTTAGCTGAAATATTATAGTTCAAGTTGGCTTCCATTGGCTCCTAAGGCCTTTTTCCGTCAGGCATGCTTTATTGAGAAACAAAGATTTCCTGTCAGTGGACAGCATAGCTGGCAGTTCTGAGACAACTTGGTGGGTGAGACCCTGACTTTAACTCCAAAAAAGGATGCATAAAGGATATTTCTATCATCAGTAGGGATGAGGAAGAACACTGCTACCTCACCTCCCAGTCAGGTGCTCCCACAGCCTCAACATTGCAGAGATTATTCTTTTCTATGTTTTACCATACCCCTTTGGAGTATGGTATGGTAAAACCAGAAAGAGATAAATTGTTAGAGAACTTAACCTTGATGTTGATATTTAAAACATAGGGTAGATTTTTTTTAAACAAAACACTTAGCTGTCACTAAGTGCAAAATTAATGTTTTACCCCAAACGGAAACCAATCAGCCTGTTTTTTAATCAGTCTGGTGTGTATTAACAGCACAATCTAGTGAGGCCACCCAAATCAGTAGTATTTGGGCCAGTACACTATAAAAATAATTTTGTTTACAGCTCTAACATCTGAGATAGATATAAACTCAATTAACTTAGGTTAATAATGTAATATTATTTATTGAAACCTTACACTGTGTCAATAGCAATTGTATAATAATGTCTTTAGATACTTTATTATGTGGTCTTGACAATATCCCTTTTGTTACCATTTTATGCATCAGAAAAAGAAGTTAAAGATCTTGCCCTCCTATAAGTGGCCGAGAGGGAGTCAAGATAAAGTTTGTAGGAATACACTACCCTTTGCTGGCTCCTGCCAGAACCCTCCAGCAGGGCTTCAAGCTGGAGAGACCTCCAAGTTGTAACTGATCCTTTCGTTGATTCTGCTTCTCTGTCTTTTCGTGTCTACATTATCTCCATCCCTCTCTCTGCCTCAGTGAGGACCTGTCGCTCACTCACTTTCTTGCCATGGAAGGTGTGCCTGGTGCATTTGCTTCTCCTGATAAATCTCTGACAGAGAAGGCCTCACAAGCACATTTCAGTCTGAAGCAGACTGCTGCAGCACCATCTGCCATCCCGATTAAAGACAATCTTCCTTTAATTAGGAATGTTGAAATGTTGGAAATCCAGGCCAACTTCTAGCATTACAGAGAAAACTTAGGGTATGGAATCCTTGGAGGAGGAAACAGAGAGCTGGGCCCACATTTTCAGGGAAAACACACAACTTGCTTGAGTTTAGGAGAAATGGGGCCTTGTGCTGTGTCTTTGGGAAGCTTCCCTGCACCCTCCCGAGGGGCCTTCATGGTAACACTGCCAGGGGCCAAATGCACTGGGAAATCTTTTAGTTGTATTCACATGTTTCTGGCTGGTGTCTTTCCTTACACAGCAGTGGGCTGTTTTTTTTTTTTTTTTTTCCTCAACAAGGGTTTAGCTAAAATTAAGATCCTCTTTGTGGATGTGTAGGTATAGAGTGGATTCAAAGCTCTTTCTCCAGCTATGCTGCTGAACTTCACTGCTACAGAAATGTACTTTACCCCGAGGAGAATTTTATTTCAGACCTGGGATGCATTCTTTTTAAAATGGTAGAAATCAAAATGAGCTATACTTGAGAAGTATTGCCTATGTACTGTACATAATAGTTTTTAAATTTTAATGTCACCCTGTATAAAACGCCATAGTGTCATAGCTCACAGTAACCTCAAACTCCTGGGCTCAAGGGATCCTCTTGCCTCAGTGTCCCCAGTAGCTGGGACTACAGGTGTACACCACTATGCCTGGCTAGTTTTTCTATTTTTAGTAGAGACAGTATCTTGCTCTTTCTCAGGCTGGTCTCAGACACCTGAGCACAAGCCATCCGTTGGCCTCCCAGAACGCTAGAATTATAGGCATTCAAGCACAAGCCATCCGAGGCCACCAGACCTCGTCTGTATATAGTATTTTAATTGCCATCCATTATAGGGTTAAAATGTCATCTTAATTATTGAAAGAATATTTACTTGATTTCAGTGTAGTCACTATAGCCAAATTGAGAATTTTTTCCCTTGTGATAAGTAAATTTTAGTATAATCAGACATTCTTAAGTAAAAAAGCAATTTGGCACAGTAAAATGATGAACTGACTTTATTTCAGCTTTTAATATCTCTCAATGGTAAAGTGGGATTTTTTTGGTTCCTAAATTTTAGCCTCTTACTAATTTAGATGTCAATTCTATTTGTTACTATGTGTTTTAGCTGAATTGTTTATATTTTTAAAATTATTTATAACATGATTTGATAATAAATGTTTTTCATTTCTAAAAAGATGTCTGTCTTGGCATTTAAAAGTAAGGCTGTACCCAGTTTTATTATAGTTAGAAGAATAATTTTACCTTAGGGAAATTATGTGATGTTTCAACCCCCAGATAAAATGATGTGAAAGAAAATTTACATAAAGCTTAATATTTCAGTAATGCCGTTGTCTTTGATTACTTAATATAAAATATAATCATTCAGGTCTCCTTAGGTAAAATCACTGAAGAGCTAGAAATAAGTTGAACAAACATAATTAATTTCATTTATCTATAATATACAATGTCATAAACACACTAACTATATTCTATACTTCTATATTGATTCAAATAGAGGAAAAATGAAGGTAGTTTTCAAAAGATATAGTACAAGTAGTAGTAATTAGTCAAAATGTTGAGATGGCATTTTATTGATTTTTGTATTTCCCATAAATATAAATGCCAAGTCCTAATCTTAGGGATTTAATATCATGCTAAAAATAAACCACAGCGACATAAAGCCCTGACTGTGGCATGTCTCCTTCAATTTAGCTATCATTTTTGTTTTCATGAAAGTACTATGGTACACACAAACACAAGACCCTAATCTCTTCTTGTAATAACACTATTCTGTTGTACCTGGTGGGATCCATCGATTGCTAATTTGTCAATGGCAGGCTTTCCTGGGAAGCATGTTTGTCATAAAGACAGTCAGCGACCAGTGATATACCTCCAGCAACAGCTAAATCCTTGTCGTTAAAATTAATCTGACGTTTAAAAATGATTTCATGGCACCAAGTGATGACAACACAAAAATTGACACACAGGTAAATCATAAACCCTGATGTATGTCCTTCACAGAGGAGATATTGGGGAAGACATTACTGTACAGTCCACCGCCCCATCAGTCTCAGGTTTTATGTATGTACCTCTGGGTTACTAGCTCAAGTTATTAATATAAAGTGTTTTCAAAAATGACATCAAATTTTGCATACTCTAACACCAGTCATGAGAACTTCTGTTTTTCCCTACTTTGTCCTTTTTAATCTTAGTAACCACTGAATCTTGTCAATTCTACCACTTGTATTTTCCCCCTGAAATCCTTCCTTTTTATCTCCATTACCTCTGCTTTCTTACAAGCTTTCAGCACAGTATCCAAACCTATTTCGTCTGTCCCAGAAAACTGCAGTGTAAATGCTGAAATACTGTAGGGAAAAACTTACATTCTCTTTTATTAAGTGAGAGCAGGTCTGGAATTGAGAAGCAGATGGGAAGTGGAACTTTCTCTTTCCCCTGGTAGCTTCTTCAGGTTTTTCGTGGAGTAGACATCTCATCACACTGAACAGAATGTCAGTGTTTAAAAATATGTAAGAGTCTGACAATTAAGTTCATGAACTCATCCTATATACTTCATTGCCGAATATCACTATGGTCATCTTTAAAGTACTCCTTCTCTTTGGAAAATATGTACAGACCCCAGTGTCCAGTTGACCCCTCATAGCCATTTTGGATGACCATCAAAGCTATTGTATACGCTCTGACAATTAAGTTCATGAACTTGCCACCATCCACTTATGTTGGCAGCACTGTACAAACAACTTGGTAAGGTTTCATAACCTTGGTACATCAGTGTCTCACAGCCGTGTTCATGGGGATGTGTGGTGGTATCTTGCTGAGTAGCATTTATTATTGCTATTATGTGTCATACAATAGCTCTGATGGGTGTTTCAAAAAAAAAGTTCCAAAATTGCTTTGAAGGGTGGACTAGGCACTGGCGTCAGTTCATAGCTTCCCAAGAGAAGTACTTTGAAGGTGACCATAGTGATATTAAGCAATGAGGTATGGGACAATTTTTCTAGGATGAGTTTGAGAACTTAATTGTCAGCACCCCCTTTGTACTTCTTGGAAAGCTTGTCTGGGATGCATTTGTTGAGAGATGACACATGGCACTAAGGTAGCACCATTGTAAATGATTTTCAAGAATGATGAAGTTTTTAAAGATATTTTTTTCTGCCTTGATCTCTGACTTTTAGCCTTAACACTTGGCTAAGTTGAGATTCTGTAGCAGTAATGCAAGTTCCCTCCTGGAGATTTTCCATTCTTCTCTTGAACCCACTGTCTAGTCTCTGTGACTTCATTAGTGTTCTCCATGCATGCTCTTTTCACATGTCTGTTTGAGTCGGTACCAGGTCTGGCATGAAGAAGATGTTTAATAAACATGGGAAAGTGTAGAGAAGACCAATTTTAGCTCTATTGCTATGTCAATAATTTTTACTTAGCATTATGATCATTATATGCATGTGCAATTGGAACTAAAAAAATCACTCATTTGGCACCAAAGCGTGACGAATATAGTTTTTGGGAAAATGCCCCTAGTTTCTCTAAGCCCCATGTGGAGGCCTCATGGGCCCAAAGCTCTTGACCAGTCTGAAGGACAGCTGTATGCCCAAAGAGAGGGGAATCTTTTATGCCTACAAGAGTCCCTTTATCAGGTACAGATGAGATTTCCCTGGCTCTGGCCTTTGCAGTGAAGCTGCAGATTTTAACACAGGCAGGAGTGTCTCCATTTCAGAAATACAAGTGAAAACAAACAATCTATCTGTCTGCATAACATTCCTTTAGAATCAAATGAGTTTATTTAAAGCATGGTAGCCCCTGGGTGAGGGGTGAAGACTGGCCAACCGGACCACAGAGACTGCAGGAACCCAGGGGCCTGGCAAAGTTTCCATCAAGTTTTATGTCAAGACTTGTGGGGGCAGGGTAATGTTTCATACCAATAACTCAGAGGATTAAACACATTTCTATGCAACTGTGGCAGATTTAGATTTTATTTTTACCCCACAGTCCTTAAATTACAATACCTCTTTTGATGTGGCATATGCACATTGTGTATTCTTAACTGCTTATTTGGATACATTTGAGACTCTCAGAAGCCTTTTTTTTTTCACTATAGATGCCAATAAGTATGTCTTTCAGGGGAATGGAAACTGTACTTTTATATTCCTGGTTTGGGGATTCTAATAACGTTTTAAAAATGTATAACCTAATAATGAGCCATGTATACCACTGCATTATACTGAAGGAGTTTTATTTTCCTTAAAAGGAAAGGTACTTGAATTTTTGGTCTAAAAATGATCTACTATAGTTTCCCATCTGGAAATCCTAACTACCTTCATTGTCTGATGTTTCCCTATTATAGTCTCTGAAAATTAAAACTATGAACAAGCCCCATTGAATGAGAGGAAAGATTAAAGTTAAAGTTGTTCTAAAGTTAAAGGCCTTTCTTGTCTTCACTCATAGCTAACTTTACCCTATATCTGCTACATCCTTGTTCCTGCTGTCCCTTGATTTGCAAGTACAATATTATTTTTCTCTATTGGATATCTTCTATGCTCTGAATACTTGTGTACTCCAAAATCCATTTAAAACCCTAACCCCCCATGTTAAGAGTAGTGTCTTTCAACCTTTTTTATCTCATGGCACACTCGAACCTATAGTTAAACTTCAAGGCACACTTAGATTATGTTGATCCAAAAAGAAAAAGAAAGAAAGAAAAGTTAAAAAAGAATATATTTACTGTGCTTTGAACTTCTTTTGAAAATAATTAATGATCTTTAACAATTTTCCTGGCATACCTAAGATCCTCTCACAGCATACCAGCGTGCCACAGCACAGTGGTTGGAAAATGACTGGCTAGGAGATATAAAGCTTTGGGGAGGTGATTAGATCATGAGAGTGGAGCCTTTGTGAATGGGATTATTGCCCTATAGAGGAGGCCCAAGAGGGTTTGTTTGGCTCTCCCACCTTGTGAGGACACAATGAGAAGATGGCCTCTGTGATCAGCAAACAGCCCATACTAGGCACCAAATTTGCCAGCACCTTGATCTTGCACTTTCTAGCCTCCAAAATAGTGAGAGATAAATGTTTTGTATAAACTACCCAGTTTATGGTATTTTTGTTATGGCAGCTTGAATGAACTAAGACAACATTTTAGGCATTTATATTTTTGCCATCACAAGTAGTTCTCTGATAATGCATTATAATGGGTGCACAGGAAGATAGGTGTATGGTTTGAAAGCTTGTCGCCTCTGAAAGTTATGTGGACACTTGATCATCGAGTGACAGTATTTAGAAGTGGTTCCTTTAGGAGGTGACTAAGTGGTGAAGGCTCTGCTGTCATGAATGGATTCACCAATTTTATGGATTAATAGGTGAATAGATCAATGGATTATCTAGGGGAGCAGGTTGGCTAACTCGAGAGTGGGTCTGTTATAAAAGCCAGTTTGCCTGTCTCTGTGAGCCCCCTTGCCATGTCATGCCCTGCACTGCCCCAGGACTCTACAGAGAGTCTCCACCAGCAAGAAGGCCCTCACTGGATATGGCCCCTCAATGTTGGACCTCCCAGCCTCCAGAACTGTAAGAAATAAATTAACCTTCTTTATAAATTGCACAGTGTCAGGTATTCAGAGGCTCTATCCTGGACAGGAGATTAAAAAAGTACAGCTCAGCACAGTCTAAAATCCTTTAAACCCAAGTAATGAGGCCTAATCTCCCTGCCCTCAGATTAGGAGCCCTGTACTATGTAAAAACCTCAATTTTAATCACATTTCCACTCACAGAGACTATGATAGAACATAAACAAATGGAGATTGATGTTGTTGAGCAGGAGAAACATCTTTTTTGTCTCATTCATTCACTAGGTTTATGGCTGAAGCCTCCATAACGAAAGACAGATTCATAAGAGAAAAGCATACAAATTTATTAAATAAGTTTTATATGACATAGCCCTACTATGAAACTAACTTATAGCTTTCATAGGAAAGCTATAACCCAATTTTAGTCCAAGAATATGGGCAAAAGGGAGAGGGAGGGGAGGGGAGGGGGGAAGATAGGTGGAGGGAGGGTGATTGGCGGGATCATGTCTATGGTTCATCTTATAAGGGTACATGTGAATCTTTCTAAATGTAGAATATGGATGCCTTAACACAATAACTAAGAAAATGACATGAAGGCTATGTTAACCAGTTTGATGAAAATATTTCAAATTGTATATAAAAACAGCACACTGTACCCCATGACTGTATTAATGTACACAGCTATGATTTAATAATAAAAAAAGGAAATAAAACAAAAAAATAAGTTTAATATGACATGAGAGCCTTCTTAAAAAAATGAAGGGTCTCAAAATGGGTAAACATGTATATATTTTATGCTGGGCTTGATGAAGAAGTGGATAGTCATAGAGAATCATGACTGGATAAAAATGTGTGATCTAGCTCTAATAATCTGGGAGAAAATTTTGCAAAGCATGTTTAAATTCTTCTCTGTGGCCCTGCACCTCAAAGATAAGGAGGTACACTTCCTTCTGGTATGGGAGAGGGTTGCCTCTTAAATGTCTTATGACCTGCTTCAGGGAAAGGTCAGAATACCCTTCCTAAGTTTGATGACCTACTTCAAGGAGAAGGACAAGAGAAGGCAAGAGAGTGACCTTCCTGCTCTGGTGGTTTCCTTAAGTGCTACGGTGCCATATTTTACAATAGTATATCCTGAATCCCTCAGGGCTTAGTGCTGACCAGTGACCAAAGTGCCACCATTTGAGACTCAAAATTCCAGCCTTCACATTGATTGCCTAGTGCTAGCTTATAGTTCCTCATTCATCTCTACTGTTAAGGAGGCCATTTAAGTTAATCAACAATACTTTGATAACTTTGCCCATTTCTGCATCTGGGGATTTATATGTGAGGGCAGAGGCAGGAGATTAGGACTGGGGTTCAACTTCATTGCCAAGTATAGCATCGTTGTGTTAACCTCACCCTTTCTTGGAGTACCCAAGGCCCTAATTGAGTAATCTTATTAGTAGTGTATTTTAGTATTGGGGAAAGAAGAAATACCATTCCATGATCATGCAGAGCAAACCACATATTACAATAAGCAATTATTAGTCATCATGCAAAATGATATATCTTAATGACTTGAAAAACAAATCTTTTGAAAGCTTGGCTCTTTTCATTCTTGTTTATTTGGAATTTTCTATCTTACAAATTATGGTCCTTCTTCAGATCATGTCAAATTTGCACTGTGGTATTAAAGAAAACAATTTTCTTTGAAATTTTATAAGAATGATAATGGTAATTGGTGGGTGGGTCTTTCTTTCAGATCTTACTTGAGTCAGCCAACTTCTGAATGACGGAGTAAATTTTTGTTGGTAACTTTAGGAAAACATTTTGCCCTTTGTTCAAAATCCTTTCATATTTTCAGATAAGTTTTGTCTAAATCTTGGGAAATGTAGAAATTTTTAGAAAAATAAAATAGGAGAGTGTATGGATTTGGGGAGACAGAACAAATCAAATTTCTTAATTAACATAAAAGTGCATTGCATTCCAGAGGGTGAGGTCTCTGCTGAATATTGTTGTGTAGATGGAATGATTATATGTAAATTGCTTACTCTATTCCTCTGTTTATGTGCATATGTATATGGAATCTGTGGGCTTTTTTGTATGGCTGAGTATGTGGTCAAATTGTGTGACTAGGCTTCTTTATTGGGAAGTGTGGGATGTAGACAGGAAATCAGGAATTAGAAACCCTTATGGTTTTACTTTAACAGAGGTAAGGTTGGATTGGCATGGCATTCATTTTTCATATGAAATCATTTAAAACGGAATCATTCTCATAATGTACATTAAACATGAGTCCGAAACAATTTTACGAAATGCATTCTTACAAAGAAGGTAAGCTCCCGGAACAACAAAATCAGTGGGTGTATTTTTTTTAATGTGAAATACCTGACCTTGAATATAATAATTTTACTTCTATAAGATTGAATCCCAGACCATTGAAGAAACACTTTTCTATGGGTACACCTTAAATTTTTGAAAACCTGTCTGAATAATTTCACCCATTTAAGGCAAATAGTTATATAGCCATCTGCCTAGATAAGCTTAACCCTAAGCCAATGAGAACAGTGGAGAGCTCCAAAAGAGTACAGTCTGCACGCAGTGTAGAACTGAAAAAGGACACCAACATCCACAGATGGATTTGCCTACCACATTGAAATCAACATGGCAAAGATGGGAGGAAATGAAAAGTGTTTATTTCCTCAGGAAATCTCATATATTCATTCTGATGGGAACACATCCATTCAACAAACATTTAGTGAGAGCCTACTATGTGCCAGATCGTGTGTTGGGTGCCAGAGAAGATTCATAAGAGAGCTTCTCCTGGTCCTTACAGACCACCATGTACATGGAGCATGTTGTGGCAGAGTCTGGGCAGAGCTCTGACTGGCTCTTCTCAGGGAAGGTGAACCTCCCGGAGGAAAGTGCCATTTGGGCTAAATCCTGAAGGATGTGTAGGAGTCTCCACATGAAAAACGAGGACAGCATCCCTGGCAGAAAGACTGACACTAAAGAGGTGTACAAAGTACATGGAGTGTTTAGGGAACGGCAGGAAGTTTGCTGCGGGTGAAGCACCAGGCTCTGCAGATCACAAACACTTCCTGGCTCTTACCAAAGAGGTCACAGTCTGGTGTCCCGTTCAATTCGATTGGCAGACTTTTTTTTTCTTTTTTTGGCCCATACAGTGTTTTAAAAATATTTTGAATTAGTTGCCAAGATTTAAAAATTGGAAGATTTCTCATAAAATTCCAGATTTCTGGCTTCTCTTGAAAAAAAAAAATCAGAAGATCTGGCAACACTGGGCCCATATTCCCACATGGCAACAAATGACTGGAGCTGAGTTGCGGCTCCCAGGCCCCCTCCCTCTTTGAAAGAAGCACGTGCTTGCCAGTTCACCCTGCTATCTTCTCACTGTCGTGTAGTGTGCCTGGCCATCTCCAAACCTATTGGTCACTGAGGTAGTGAACAAAACAGCTGTGATTCTCATCCTTGTGGAACAAAGTTCTGCAGAAGACTTCTTGGAGAAAAGTGGGAGGAGCTGCGACCTAGAGGTTGAGTCAACATGGAAGAGCCTTCTGTGCCTTCCCCAAGAATTGTGGACTTCTTCCCTATATAGGACTATAGGGAGACAATAAGTAATTAAGCCAGTGATGTGATTAGATCTGTCCTTCAAAACTCTGACAACAGAGGAAAGATGGCATGGAAGGAGAGTCCAGGGCAGGAAAACAAATACAAAGCCAACACATCAGTGAGAGAAACCCAAATTAGATAATGATGTCCTACTTACAACCCTAGTAAAGCCATAATCCAACTTTGAGTCATAAGAGCATTTTCCAAAGAGAGATCTCCTAAGACTTCAAATACAGTAAAATGTCAATTTATGTATTTTAAATATTGATATGCAAAAAGAAAGAAAAATCCTTCAGGTAACAATGTAAAGAAATGCCAAAATTTTTGAAGTTTTGTATTAACAAGCAAATATTAAGCCTCAGACCTTCAGATTGGGCTGGCTAGCTCATTTCTAGGCAGCCGTGGTGTTTTCCTATCAATTTATACCTTGCAAGAGATCATGATTTAGTCTTCCATGGAGGAATTTATATATTAGACCATTGCAAAGGAAAGTTAACAAAATGGGAGACATACTTCTTGTCCTTGTTCTATGTTTCCTTAAACAAGGGAATATGTAATCTTTAAATTCACTATTTATGTAGAGGCCAGAATTCTGTTCACCTCAGAAACTCTTTAGGACACAAATAATTAAATTTAAACCCCAAAATAATGTTCAAATTCACTTGTGTTCTGTTTTGTCTTTTATTTTTTTTTAAGCATAACAAATTTATTTGACCCAAGTTTTACATGACTTGGGAGTCTTGTCTTTTTATTATTATTATTATTATTATTATTATTAAATCATAGCTATGTACATTAATACGGTCATGGGGTACAGTGTGCTATTTCTATATACAATTTGAAATACTTCATCAAATTGGTTAACATAGCCTTCATGTCATTCTCTTAGTTATTGTGTTAAGACATCCATATTCTACATTTAGAAAGATTCACATGTACCCTTATAGGATGAACCATAGGTGTGATCCCACCAATCACCCTCCCTCTACCCACCCTCGCCCCTCCCCTCCCCTCCCTCTCCCCTTTGCCCATATTCTTGGACTAAAATTGGGTTATAGCTTTCCTATGAAAGTGAATGGAAGAAAAAGTATCCAATGTACTCAGCCCTACTAAGGTTTTGTCTTTTTTAGGGTTCCATAGATTTCTCTTAAGATGGAGTTTGTCATTTTGTCATTCTGTTCACTATATTATTTTGTTCAATCTTCTCTAGCACAGGGAAGAGGATGAGAAAATTCAGAAAGACCTGGGAAAGGTTATGATGGCAGTGGATCTCCTACTTTGAGGCTCTAAAGTTTTGTGTAAATGTATAGTTGTCTGATTAAAATGAGTTGCTTAAGGTCTTTCTTGTAGCATATAAAAATTCTTCAAATCCCCTGTTGATATTCCAAAGGGGTCACTGTCAAATAAAGAAGCCCATACATGTCTAAATCTTCTGCACTGTCAAGCATTTCTCTACTTTTCATAGCTTGTGACTTAATTTTTGAATTTCCTTTCAAGGACTAATAATCAGGTACATAGATGAGTGGAATTCTGTGCATCAAACCACTTGAATGAATGAGCTCTTAGAATACAGCTTCCTTGAATAGAGAAGCAAAGATACTTTCTAAGATCTCTTCTGACTTTGCCAATACTCTGTGTTTTCTTTGAATAACATATAAAGGTTTAGAGCCTTTTATTGCCACATGGGTATGTGTATTAGATCAACAGTCTTGAGTACTAGATTGTTCGTTGCAGCTCAATTCATAATTGCCAAGCCATGGAAGAAGCCCAAGTGCCCATCAACCCATGAACTTATTAATAAATTGTGATATACGTATATACCATGGAATAATATGCAGCCTTCAAAAAAGATGGAGACTTTACCTCTTTTATGTTTACATGGATGGAGCTAGAACATATTCTTCTTAGTAAAGTATCTCAAGAATGGAATAAAAAGTATCCAAGGTACTCAATACTATTATGAAACCAACTTATGATCATCCACACTGTCATGTGAAGATAAAACATAACTATAGCCCAGGAGGAAGGAGGAAAGAAGACATGGAAGGGAGGGGAGGGGGAAGTTTGGATGGAGGGAGGGAGGTTTGGATGGTGGGACCTCACCTATGGCACATATTGCAGGACTACATGTCAAATCTATTAAGTGTAGAGTATAAATGTCTTAACACTATAATTAAGTAAGTGAGATGAAGGCTATGTTAACCTGTCTGATGTAAGCTTTCCAAATTTTATATAAAATCAGCATATCGTACCCATAAATGCATTAATGTCTACAGTTACGATTTAATAAAAAATCTTCTAAATGTTGTTAGCCTGTTCTCCCAGCATCATTTATTAAATAGGGAATCTTTTCCCTAATGTATGTTTTTGTTAGGCTTATCAAAAATCAAGGGACGATATGTGCCTATGTTTATCTCTAGATTCTCTATTCTTTTCCATATATCTACATCTCTGTTTTTGTGCCAGTACCATGCTGTTTTGATTACCATAGATTGGTAATATAACCTGAAATCTGGTAACGTGATGCCTCTTGATTTGTTATTATTTCTAAGTAATGTATTGTCTATTTGAGGTTTTTTCTTATTCCATATAAAACAAAGTACTGTTTTTTCAAGTTCTTTAAAATATGATATTGGTGCTTTGATAGGGATTGCATTAAATTTGTAGATTGCTTTGGGTAGTATGAACATTTTAACAATGTTGATTCTTCCCAACCATGAACATGGAATATTTTTCCATTTGCTAACATCTTCAGCTATATCTTTTCTCAGGGTTTCACAATTCTAATTATAGAGATCTTTCACATCCTTTGTTAGATAATTCCCAGGTATTTCATCTTCTTTGGCATTACTGTAAAAGGAACAGAGTCCATCACTATATTTTCAGCTTGACTATTGCTGATATATTTAAAAGCTACTGATTTGTAAGTATTTATTTTGTATCCTGAGACACTGCTATATCTCTTGATCTCTTTTAAGAGCTTTGTAGCTGAGTCCCTGGAGTTTTGCAGGTATAAGACCATATCATATGGTCTTATGACAGTGACAGACCATGACCATGAGAGTTTGACCTCTTCTGATCCTATTTGAATACCCTTGGTCCCCTTCTCTTGACTGAATGTGATGGCTAGGACTTCCATTACTGTGTTGAATAGCAGTGGTGACAGTGGGCATCCTTGTCTAGTTCCAGATCTAAGTGGAAATATTTTCAATTTTATTCCATTCATTATGATAT
>CAUYQV010187328.1:0-15791 GCA_963574575.1 Galagoides demidoff | reverse complement strand
CACTCTACCAAACGCGATAGCTTGAGGCTCTGTCTCAAAAAAAAAAAAAAAGAACTAAATAATTCGATATAATTTTGAGACAGAGCCTCAAGCTATCACCTTTGGTAGAGTGCTGTGGCATCACAGCTCACAGCAACCTCTAACTCCTGGGCTCAAGCGAGTCTCCTGCCTCAGCCTCCCAAGGATCTGGGACCACAGGCGCCCGCCACAACACCCAGCTGTTTTTTGGTTGTAGCCATCATTGTTGTTTGGCTGGGCCGGGCTGGATTTGAACCTGCCACCTTAGGTGTACGTGGCTGGCGCCTTAGCCACTTGAGACATAGGCACCGAGCCAATAATTCTTTTTGAATAAGAGGCTTGCATTTTCTTTTTTCGAGACAGACTCTCACTATGCCGCCCTCAGTGGAGTGCAGTGACGTCACAGCTGTAACCAACCTCAAACTCTTGGGCTTAAGCGATTCTCTTGCCTCAGCCTTCCAAGTATCCAGAACTACAGGAGGCCGCCACAGTTGCAAGACTATTTTTGTTGTTGTTGTTGTTGCAGTTGTCATTGTTGTTTAGCAGGCCGGGGAGGAGTTCAAAACCACCAGCCTCTGTGGATGTGGCCGACACCCTAACCACTGTGCTACAGGCGCCAAACCCGGGCCTTGAGTTTTCATTTAGCACTGAGTCCTGCAGATTATGCAGCAGCCCTGATTCTGAAAACTACTATTTCTCTGAAAGGGTTTTCATATTTCCCCAAATTGTACTAACTTGGTTAAAACCCTTTCAGGGTTTAATGATTTCCCTCACACTCAATGAACAAAGATCCTCATCAGTTTTTAAAACCCACGTGACACCGTGACATGTCACGGTATGGACAACTGGTCACTGACGGGCTGACATGCTCCACCATGTCTTAAACTTCCCACGTTGTCCTCCTTATCCCTTTTGGGGACCTCTCTTCTCCAGCTGAGACATCCTTCTGAATCACCCCGCAGGCGGCAGATGCCGGTCCTTTGGCAGGCAGTGTATGTGACGGTGCTCCAGTAAAGAGTGGAGCGCATAACCAAATAATGATGACGAGGGAAGTGCAGATGGAGGCTGATGTGACCGTAAGGTAATAACAACTCTGCACACGTGTCCTGCTGCCCGACGGATCCCAATTCCATTTCATCTTGAAGATATGGGTGGACGGTGGGGCGGGGAGCCTCAGGTGAGGGGCTCTCCCATGTGAGGGCTTGGGATTAATTAGGTAGGGTGGGTGGCCTGACCAGCCCAGGATTGATTAAAGCTTGGTCCCCGCTGCATCCCAAGAGTCTGCTCTCCTCCTGGTGGGCAGCAGGCCCCGGAGTGGCCTTTCAGGGGTGTTCAGGATCCTACGATTCTGGCCTCATTAAAGCAAAGGGGGTGAGAACCCGGGTCGACTGGACGAGAGACTTGGGAGCCCCCAGCGCCTGTCGCCCACCACTCTGCCTCACTCCCGACCCAGCTCCTCGGGGCTCCTCCCACCTCCGCCCACTCCCGGCTGCCCACAATTTGATTGGCCTCGAATAGCCCCGCCCACCCTACCAAGGTGTGGGCGTGGCCCAACGGTGAGTGGCGGGTCTGCCGAGGCCCCGCCCGTTGCCCCCCACCTTGCGGGAGCTCCTGCCCTTCTTCTCTGCGGCTGGGGAGTCGTTCTCGCACTTGCCTTGCTCATAATTTGCCTCAGCTCATCATCAGCTCCTTCAAATACATCTTGACTTCTTCCTCTCTTCCACTGTCATGGAAACCTGCCCCTTGACTGCCATATGATCAGCAGAGTGGTCCTTTGAGGGCACACAGAGGTCTGGTCACTCGCCCTTCAGTGGCTTCTCATTATCACTCAGAACGAGCTACCTCTTTCGCAGTCCCCAGGCCCTGCGCGGTGGGACCCATAGTGTCCTCTGCCTTTCCCTGATCATTCTCTTCTCCCCTCTATGTGTCCACTACACCTACCCTCCGCCTCCAACACTCTGAACTCTTCCCCATCCCGCACCTTCCCCTCCCTAGATCTCTCCACAGGACTCACTAGCCTGCCCCCCTCACTGGACCCTGCTCCTCTAAGAGCAATAGTGTCACCTTCTCTGAGGGATGGTCCAAATTGAATCTGTGACATTCTCTCCAACCACCATGCCAGCACTTGGCACAATTTCTCAGTTTGCTTGCATGTTTATTTAACGTCCACCTCCCACACTATATGGCCAACTCTTTAAGGGGATGGACTGTCTACCTGTTCCAATGTTGAACTCCCAGGGCTAACACAGTATCAGGTACTCTGTGGGCTCTGGGTAAAGGTGTCAGCCCAGGACCATGACCTGTACACATACGCGTATGTAAAACCATATAAATGATCTGGAAGAAATGAGGCCACGCTCCTAATCTTGGTTACTTACAGGGCTTGGGGAAGGGACCAGGATAGGGAACGGTGATGGTGACGGTCTGAGTGTGTGTGTGTGTATACACATGCACATGTAAGGTGGCACTGTGGCTTCAACTGTAAGGATTTCACTTTTTTTTTTTTCTTTTTTGAGACGGAGCCTCAAGCTATCCCCCTGGGTAGAGTGCCATGGCATCTCAGCTCACAGCAACCTCCAACTCCTGGGTTCAAGCGAGTCTCCTGCCTCCGCCTCCCAAGTAGCTGGGACCACAGGCGCCCGCCACAACGCCCAGCCATTTTTTTTTGGTTGCAGCCATCGTTGTTTGGCTGGCCCGGGCTGGGGATTCGAACCTGCCACCTTAGGTGTATGTGGCTGGCGCCTTAGCTAATTGAGCCACAGGCGCCGAGCCAGGATTTCACTTTTTAAAAGGACACTAGGGCGGCGCCTATGGCTCAACAGGGTAGGGTGCCAGCCCCATATGTTGGAGGTGGCAGGTTCAATCCCAGCCCTGGCCAAAAAAAACAAACAAAAAAAAAAAACACCTGTGAGTGAGGAAAAAAATAAACAAATAAAAAAGGACAGTAGTCAAAGCACTGTGGCTCATGCCTGTAATCCCAGCACCTTGGGAGACCAAAGATGGGGGATGGTTTGAGATTGGTCTGGGCAACACAGTGAGACCTCCATTTCTACAAGAAAGTAAAAATAACTCTGGGAGGCCGAGGCAGGTGGATTGCCTGAGCTCACAGGTTTGAGACCAGCCTGGGCCAGAGGGAGACCTCATCTTTAAAAATAGCCAGGTGTTGTGGTGGGCAACTCCTTAGAGTCCCAGCTACATGAGAGGCTGAGGCAAGAGAATCGCTTGAGCCCAACAGTTTGAGATTGCTGTGAGCTATGATTTCACAGCACTCTACTGAGGATAACAAAGTGAGACTGTCTCAAAAAAAAAAAAGAAAGAAAGAAAGAAAGAAAGAAAGAAAAGAAAAATAGTCAGTCATGGAGGTTTAGTCATGTAGTCCCAGCTACTCAGGAAGCTGAAGTATGAGGATCACCTGACCCCAGGAGTTCGAGGTTGCAATGAGTTATGCACTCCAGCTTGGGTGACAGAGAAAAACCTTGTCTCTAAACAAACAAACAAACAAACAAACAAATAAATAAAAGATGAATATATTCTTAGGTCCATTATATAATTAAATAATAATAAACAAATAAGACTCAGCCCAGGTCAGGGAGGCAGAGGGGATGGGCAATCCTAAGCCATAGGCATGAAGAACAAGGAAACACCAGGACACACTTGCATTCTGCTGGTGGGTTCTGAGTCTTCACTTTATTACTATGTCACCAGAAGTCACCACCTTCACTTGGTTCACCACAAATGGATGGATGTCATAAAGGAGGGTGCCACGAGGCCACTGAACTCACTCTTGAGAGACTTAACCAGGTGTTGGGGGTTCTGGAGAGGGGGCCTAGGATGGGGACCACCCTTCACCACACACACGCACACACACAGATATATTTGTGGAGCCTTATATTATACATTTTATATATAGAAAATATATATATTTATACTATACACAGGCAGTAACGCTGCAGGAGGGGCCAGGGTACCCAGACAAGGGCTGTGGGCACCAAGGGATGGGGAGAGTCAGGTCAGGGCAGCGCTGGGAGACAGCTGGACAAGTCTCCATAAATTCTTGGGAAGGGTGCCCCCCTTTGCGCTCCTTAGAGAACCAAAGGGGTCTTGGGTCAGGGTTGGGGGGTCCCCCAGGGCTAACAGGTGAGGATTCTTGGTTATTTGAGGAAACCTAGGACCCCCCAAGAATCTTTGAAGATCAAGAACCACCAGGGAAGAATAGGTGGGGAACCGATACTAGTCCCCTGGGAATTAGCTCCTCAATTGTTATAGGTGGTTAGGGAAATACCAGACAAGACCATCTGTAATTGCACAGGGTGTCAACTCAGAAAGCAGAAGACCTAGCTCCTGAACCTCTCACTCTGTGCTTGACCTTGGACAAGTCACTGCCTGCCCCAGACTCTACTGTCTCTAAGGATTTTTGCAGCTCTGAACTTGAGTGGAATCCCAGTTTCCTGGACCTTTTCTTGTGCTTGATGGGGGAAGACGGAGCCCAAACTCTGCAAGGTAAAGCTGATGGGATCCTTTTCCAAGAACAGGTTTGGGTGCAAGGGAGAAGCAGAGAAGGCAGCAGAGGGGGGAAAAGGGACATGGGATAGCACTGGCCTATGTATGGCCTTGGGCCCCCTAGGGGGCTGTCCTTAGCCAATAGGAGTAGGCTTCTCATTAACCTCTCAGTGGCAGTCAGGAAGGAGCCCTGGGTCTCATCCAAATCCTGCCTTGAATATCTCTCACCCCATCTCTCATCTCCATCATGGGGAGGTCCCTGCCAGGGCGCAGCCTGGTGGCAGGATCATGCCTGGGGTGCACTTCTGGGCCATACCCTGGGAAGAGTGAGAGATGCTTACTGAGATGACTCAACATTCCTATTGGCAGTCCTGCAAGCTTTCCTAGCTGGGGTTGGCAGGAAGGGTCTGTAGTAATTGCAGGGTCTATATAGGACTAGGCAAAGCTTAACTAGTGCCCTGGCCTGTGACCTAAGATCACCAGCTGCTGGTTGGATTGCACCCTGGGGTCTCCTAGTGCTCATTGGCAGAGGAGGATCTTGGTGGGAGTGGGCAAGGGGCAGGACCTCTCACAGGTTCCTGTTATGGGTATATAACTTCACTCTGCCAGAAACATTCCTGCACCCACCTTGACCTCTGGCCTGGTCAAGGTAGCAGATAACCCACCTGTGCTCTCCCTCCTACCCACTTGGGCCACCCAGGGGGCAGACAGGGTAGCAGATAACCCACCTGTGCTTTCTCTCCACTTGGGTCACCCAGGGGGCAGACCATAGATGGGGCCCCTTTCCCTGATGTGGAAAATAAAGCCAGCAGCAACCAGCAGTCACTCAGCTATGTGGGGTCCTCCTCCATTACTGCTGCCCCTTGGGAGGACTCAGACTGGAGTTCAGATCTGTATTCCACTGCTAACTTCCTTGTGCTCACAGAGCTTCAGTTTCCCCTTCTTTAAATGAAGACAATGATTCTACTTCCCCACTTAGAAGTTCCTTCTTCCCTTAACTCTTGTCCATCCTTAGGGCCTGTATTCACAGGAGCCTCAAGCCTGTGCCTATTTAGTGCTTTCCACCTATAACAGTACCATTATTTTGGTGTTCACCTTCCCCAGTGGACTGTAAGCTCTTCAAGTGCAGGGACCATACATACCAAAAGTGCCAAATGAACATTCTTAGGAGGGGGATGGAGTGATAGTGGTGGAAACACCCAACACTGTGCCAAACCCTCTACCCCTTCTGCTCTGCTCCCTGAGGGGCCATCCAGTGGGCACTGAGCAGACAGGAGGCTGGGCCTCCAGTTCTCTCCCTATCCCTCAAGGCTCAGCAAACAGCTCACCTAGTGTAAGAATCCCTCCCTGCCCCTGCTTGGAAGGAGCCACCTCTCCCTTAGGCTCCACAGCCATCTTTGTGCCTTTGGGGTTACCTGCTATCCTTTGTCCTATAGCACATGGTCTTCCCTGGCCTACCCAGCACCAGGGACTCTCACTCATGTCATACTGGGGGCAGTGCACCCCCATGGCTGTGCTTCACAAGCTGCCCTTGCTGATTCCAAAGCCCTGTCCTCTCCACTCTGCCTCCCATAGGAAGGCTGGCTCTCAGTGGGCCTTCTAAAAGGTCAGGGGAGGAACATCCCATGCCCTTTGCTGCTCCAGCCCCCAATCCCCTAACTGACCCCAGATGACAGGAGAGATAACATAGTGTCCCAGATCCATTCTGTTTCCTGGGAGGTCACAAAAGCAGAGAATGGGGGTACCTATTAGGTGGCTAGGGCCAAGAAACCTGGGCAGCAAACCCAGCTTTGCCACTCACTCACTGCACTCTTGGGCTAATCACACCCCAACTGGGCCTCCTCATCACCCAGCCACAGACAAGGGCTCAGCAAGTCCTCCTAGATGTAGGTTCAGTGACCAGTCCCTTGGGAGGTCATGGGAATAGCCAGAGCTTCCTGGACTATGGGATGCGTAGACATAGAGCATTATACGGAAACAAGTGAGGACAGGCCCTCTCAGAGGTGGCCAGCGGGGATGTGGACTGAGGGACACCAGGCAAGGTCATCCCTGGGGGAAAGGGGTCAGCAAGGGCAGAACAGGCCCATAGCTGGCAGCAGAATCATGGTGTCTCAAGGGCCTGAGGTCCCTCGGGTCTACTATGACAGTAACACTGAGCGCCAAGCTGGGGGAGGGATGAGGTGGGAGGTCAGGGAAGAGCAGATGCTCTGCCATTAGGTGCCACTTCCACAGAGGGACCCTGGGCGAGTGACCCTGACCTCCCCAGACTTCAGTTTCCTCAACCATAAAATGGAGATAGCCCTGACACTCCTGGCCAGACTGCTATGAAGTCAAGAAGGTCTGGGGGTGACAGCCCCAGTGTCCTGCAACTGACACCCCACCATCCCTACCTCTTCCACATCTCATCTCTCCCCTCTCCAGGGACCATTTCTGCCTCTTTCATCACCTATGTGAGCACAGGTTGACACACAGTAGGCGCCCAATGAATGCTCGATGACACAAAGTATGAATGCAAACACCCCAGCACCCCCCTCCAGGTCCCTGCCAGGCACATGCTCTCAGACACACTTGCACACACATGAAGACACCTCCCAACACCTGACTACCCCACCTCCATCCTGAGCTACCCTGGACCACAGTGGGACAATTCCGAGGCAGATGAGCTGCTGGGGCAGGGTGGCCTGGGAGGGAGAAGGGGATTTGGTGTAGAGGGAGGAGTATGGGTGGAGGCATAGGGGCAGCCGGGGGACAGACTTCACTGTGGCTCAGTAACCCTGCGACTGGTAGCCCTGGGGCTCGGCGTCGAAGGCGTTGGCCGGCTGCTGGTAGGTGCCACCCATGCTGGCGGGGTCCGGCCCGGCACTGGGTTCCACGTATGGGGCGTAAGGCATGCTGGAGTCCTGGCTGGGGTCCATGTAGTCCTGGGAGAAGAGGGCCGAGTCGGCGCCAATCTGGTACCGCTGGAAGGCCAGCACAGCCTGGCCCGCCTGGGGATGGGGGCCAGTGGGGACAAGGACAGGTGGGAGGGGATGATTAGGGGAGAGACAGACAAGAGCACTGGGTTAGTAGTGGTTAGTTCACAGGACACAGTCAACAGAGTGTTAAAGAATCTCTGAGAAGGAAGGATGTACTTGCAGCCACCTTGGAGAGGCCCAGAACCATGTGTCCAGCCAGAAAGAACTGCAGAAGTCACCTGCCCATGTCTCTCAATCCCAGAGGTCATTCTAGGCCAAGAAATTCTATATGTCCGTTAGGGAGTGTTGAGATAGCCCAAAGGTCCACAGCCTCCTTCTAACTGTGTCTCCAGGGGTTTTACATGGAATGGGAAAAAAGTTTCTTTGTGGGAAAGAGAAATGTTGGCAGCTCCTAAAAGCCATTCTTCTATCTCTCTTGCAGCTAGGACTGGCCATGTGACTAAAATTTGGCCCCCGGGGTGCCCAGTGTTCTTTGTCCTACCCTCTGACCTGATGCTCAGAATGCAGATGTGATGGATGGAGCTCTAGTTGCCCAAGTGGACCATAAGCTAAATTGTAGGACTGGAAGATGCCTGGGTCACGGAAGACCTCTGGAGTCACTATGCCCATCCTGGACCAGCTCCTCACACTTGGACTTTGTTTACACAACCATTATTTGGGAATTTTGCCACTTGTTGCTGTCCTTAACTCTAACTGGAATACTTGGTAAACAAACAAACAAAAAAACCTGTTGGTCAAACAAGTTTGGGAAACTGAGTTAAACAGTGAAACAAGTTTCATACTTGTCAATGTATGCTGGATCCCCAAGGGGGAAAATATGGCAAGCAACATTTGCTGACCATATCTGACTACTGAAGCCTTTTTTTCACAGAACCCAGATTGGGAAGGACTTATCTATGGCACACATGCATACTCAGGAGATTATTCCTCAATAAAAGCAATTACATTGTTATTAAAGATATAGACACTGATTATACAACGCTGAGTAAATCAAACTTGCCATTATAAAAACAGCTTAGAGGTTTATGGTGAAAGCTTTCTCCAGAAATCTTCCCAGCCCAGAGAACCTGCCTGTGATGGGAAAATGCTACTACTCTCCATAGCCCTGTTTAGGGGTTGGGAAGACGGGGCCTGGAGGAGGGAGGGCCCATGGCAGAGTTAGTACCAGAGCCTGGCCCTGAGCATGGGCCCTGACAAGGTACTCAGTCAGGCAAGAACCCAAAAGTGTAGGTCACCCAGGGAAAAAGTAGTATGCTTGGTGTTATATTCCAGAAAACTCCAGAAGCCCAGTGACTAGGTATTCACTTTTTTTTTTTTTTTGAGACAGAGCCTCAAGCTATCCCCCTGGGTAGAGTGCCATGGCATCACAGCTCACAGCAATCTCCAACTCCTGAGCTCAAGCGAGTCTCCTGCCTCCGCCTCCCAAGTAGCTGGGACCACAGGCGCCCGCCACAACGCCTGGCTATTTTTTTTTGCTTGCAGCCATCATTGTTGTTTGGCGGGCCCGGGCTGGGGATTCAACCCACCACCTTAGGTGTACGTGGCTGGCGCCTTAAGCCATAGGACTTTCAAATCAGCTCTCTGCCTGAGTCCTTGATGGTCTCACCAAGCACCTGTTGTATCCTGCTTTTCTCAGTTACTAACCTGAGGTTGTGAAGCTCTGTAGGATCATAAATCTTTCTGAGAAGGGTAAGACTCAAAAAAAGACCCTAGGTCCAGGGTCCTCCTCCTGTCTAGCAATGAAAAGGTGGCCCCACTGTGTACATGAGTCACCAGAGAGGCTAAACAAGTTGTGCAGTCACCCAGCCAGTCAAGGGCACAGGAGAAACTAGCTTCTGCCTCCCAAGGTAGCCCTCCCTCACCAGTCTCAGAGAGCGGGACCAGTGCTTCTCCCGTCATTTCTCTTACTCTCTAACCCTTTTAGTTGGTTGATAGGATTTTTCTGGTTTTCTGCTTACATTGCCCTGACCCCTCTAGCTGTCACCAGACCCTGCTGACTTCCTGCTTTGGAAGATGAGAGTTTAACTAACTCTCCTCATCATTTAGCTTCTGACTCAACTTCTTACAATTTTTGTAACTTTTGACTGATACATTCCAACTGCTTTCTTAATACTTTGTTTTCTGTGAACTAGGAGGGTACAAAATATTTCTGTAATTTCCCCCCACAAATTAAGTCCCTGGCTAAAGTTCACATATCCAACTGCTCTCTAGAGCAGGCAGCCAGCAGGCTCACCAGAATTGTGCCTTGGTTGGTGGTGTTAACAATAGAGCCCAAAATAGTAGGTGAGTTGGGGTTTATAAAACTCACTCTCAAGTTGCTCGGTTTGGTTTTCCTGCTGGGAAGTGAACCTCTCATCTCTGCTGTGAACGCGCTATTTCCTTTGTCTTTCTCCCTTGTTTTCTCTGAGGATTAATGTTGGAGAAGCAGCCAGTGGTGTGGGCAGTGTTGTGTGGCTGCACCAAAGCTTCCTGGGAGAATCATTATATATTAGTTCAAGATCTGATTTCTCTCTCTTTTTTTTTTTGCCGTTTTTGGCCAGGGCTGGGTTTGAACCCGCCACCTCCGGCATATGGGACCAGCACCCTACCCTTTTGAGCCACAGGCGCCGTCCAAGATCTGATTTCTTGTTGCTTGTGAGCATTTAGAATAAAAAATCCATACAAGTGAATCCTTTGATAATGGAAATCACTTTATTTTTCGTTTTCCTCTCAAACTGAGGTTTGAAAACAAATGAAAAAAAAAAAAACTTCTTTTGAAACACACTTAAGTAAGTATGTGAATTCTCGGCCAAGAATGAGGAACTGTCCTTAGAAAAATGGGCTGGACATTTTACAGAGGAATCTTGCCGAGCATCTTCAGCCTGCCCAGTGGTTTGTTTTTGTGGTTAGTTTTTTTCCTTTCTAATAATTTGGGTGGGAACATTAATTGCTCATCTTTTGAGGTTACTGTTGAGATACACTTGAACTTTTTCTCAAAGTATGTGGCAAGGAAGTATGAAAACAGAAAACATCATCTTTTGAGTTCTTAAAGTTCCACTTCAAGAGCCTTACATCATCCTGGAGAAGGAAGGTTGTGTGTCCAGCCTCCTCTCGGACGTCTGAAACAGGGCTTTGCAAGAGAGTGTGTGTGTGTGTGTGTGTGTGTGTGTGTTACAGAGGAGGAGTCAGATGGGTGATCATCCTTTTTACTTTCTAGGAGATACTGAAATTTTTCTGTAATGACATTAATATTTGTCTATATGGTGAGAGTGGTTTGAACACTTGTTTTATCCTAATTTGGGTGACTTGGCCTATTGCTCATTCAGGGCTGCCCTTTAGGTAGAACTGCTCTCAAGAGTTAAAACTGTGAGCTCAGCGCCTGTAGCACAGTGGTTACAGTGTTGGCTACATAGATCGAGGCTGGTGGGTTCGAACCCAGCCCTGGCCAGCTAAACAACAGTGACAGCTGCAACCAAAAAATAGCCAGGCATTGTGGTGGGCATGTGTAGTCCCAGCTTTTCGGAGGCTGAGGCAAGAGCATCGCTTAAGCCCAGGCGTTTGAGGTTGCTGTGACTTCTGATGCACGGCACTCTGCCCAGGGCGACAGCTTGAGACTCTGTCTCAAAAAAAAAAAATGTCTTTTGTGGCTTCTACAGACCCCTGGGAGAGTTTGGGCTTGTGCTTCTGTACTTGCCACCTTGCCTAGCTGGATGCTGTGCCTGCAGAGGGCCTCCTGCCTAGAATGAGGAGGACTCCTGGGAGCTAAGCTCCTCCCTCAGAGCTCGCCGCAGTCCCCTCGATGAGGGTAGTTTGTCTGGTGGGGACACGTGGCTCCCTGGTGAAAGATGCCTTAGTGAGAAGTACACACTGGACAGCTTGCCAGGAAGTTCCTTATATAGAAAATAGAAATAGTAAATTACAAGCAGGGAGAGCTTCCTCCTCCCTTTTTACCAAATCATGATGATGTAAGGATAAGTCGATGTCCAAGCAACCGATAGAATAGTTAGATAATTGGTCAGCAAACTACAGCTCTCGGGCCCAGGCCTGAGTTTGATTGAAACCCCACTATACCCATCTGTTTACTCATTGTCTGTGCATCTTCTTGCACAGTTGAGTAAGATGCCAGTTGATGCCACGGCCCTCTACTGACAGCAACAAATTGAGACTCTGTCTCAAAAAAAAAGAAATGTTTTTAACCTAAAATATCCTGATGGGAGGCCACGTGTGGTGGCTCAAGCCTGTAATCCTAGCACTCTTGGGAGATCAAGGCAAGAGGATCGCTTAAGCTCAGGAGTTTGACACCAGCCTGAGCAGGAGTGAGACCCCATCTCTACTAAGTCCCATGTGGCCTGCACATGCTAACTTATTTACTGTTGAAAACTAGTGAACTCCGGCTAGGTGCCTGTAGCTCAGACACTAGGGCATGAGCCACATACACTGGAGTTGGTGGGTTCAAATCCAGCCTGGGCCTGCCAAACAACAATGACAGCTGCAACAACAAAGACAAAAATAGCCGGGCATTATGGGGGGTGCCTATAGTCCCAGCTTCTTGGGAGGCTGAATGAGGCAAGAGAATTGCTTAAGCCCAAGAGTTGGAGGTTGCTGTTAGCTGTGATGCCACAGCACTCTACCGAGGGTGACATAGTGAGACTCTATCTTAAAAAAAAAAAGTGTATTAAGCGTATGCTACATATCAGGCGCCAGAAATAAAGAGATTAAGATGTTGTCTCCTCAAAGAAGTTACAGTTTCGTGAGGAAGACATCACATGTCGTGCATCTACTATAGTTCAGGGTTGCAATTTTAACCTTGTACTGAACACATGAATTCATCCACAAGTGTAAATTCCATGAAAATCAAACATAACATGAATAATAAAAGTAAGCAATAGAGTTGAATAGGTTTGTAATAGTCTCTCTGTTTTTTCTGGTTAACATCTTATGAACTGTGAGTATGTGAATATTTGCCTGACCTTGGTGAATAGTGAGGTTGAACAAAATGCTTTAATCTATATCTGCTCATTAAATGAATATTCTTATTTGATAGGGATGTTGTACCTCTGTAAAAAGGTACTTTGGGGGCCGGGTGAGGTAGCTTACGCCTTTAATCTAGCACTCTCGGAGGCCAAGGCAGGTGGATTGTCTGAACTCAGAGGTTTGAGACCAGCCTGATCCAGAGCAAGGCCCCATCTCTAAAAATAGCCAGGCATTGGGGTGGGCTTCTATAGTCCCCAGCTACTCAGGAGGCTGAGGCAAGAGAATCTCTTGAGCCTAAGAGTTTGAGGTTGCTGTGAGCTGTGATGCCATGACCCTCTACTGAGGGCAACAAAGTGAGACTCTGTCTCAAAAAAAAAAAGGAATGTTTTTAACCTAAAATATCCTGATGGAAGGCGAGTTTGGTGGCTCAAGCCTATAGTGCTAGCACTCTTGGGAGATCAAGGCTAGAGGATCGCTTAAGCTCAGGAGTCTGACACCAGCCTGAGCAGGAGTGAGACCCCGTCTCTACTAAAAGTAGAGAACTTAATCAGCCATTGTGGTGGGAACCTATAGTCCTATACCTGGGAGGCTGAGACAGAAGGATTATTTGAGCTCCGGAGTTTGAGGTTGCTGTGAGGTAGGCTGATGCCATGGCAGTCTAGCTTGGGCAACAGAGTGACACTCTGTCTCAAAAAAAAATCCTGATGGGAAATGTAAATACAGGTTGTACTATCTGAATGCTATAAAGAAAGGAAGCCACTTATTAGGACTTGTTTCAATAATCTCAGAGTTTCGACTCCAAAGGAGACCTTTTATGGATCAAAGTGTGTAAGTATATAGATTAATGACTCTACAGCAGTGGTGAGGTTTTTTTTTTTTTTAATTTATTTTTTTTGGAGACAGAGTCTCACTCTGCCACCCTGACTAGAGTGCCAGGTAGCTGTCAGACCTCACAGCTACCTCAAACTCTTGAGCTCAGGCACTGCTTTTACCTCAGCCTCCCCAGTAGCTGGGACTACAGGTGTCCACCACAGCACATGGTTAGCTCATCCCCTGGGGGTGTCCTGTGGTCCCCTTGCCTTGGATCCTGCTGGAAGAAGCCTCCTGAGCTCTGTCTGCCTTCTCTTGGGATCTTCAACTCACTGTCACTGTTCTTCTTTTTTTTTTTTTTTTTGAGACAGGAGCCTCAAGCTGTCCCCCTGGGTAGACTGCTGTGGCATCATAGCTCACAGCAATCCCCAACTCCTGGGCTCAAGCGAGTCTCCTGCCTCCACCTCCCAAGTAGCTGGGACCACAGGCGCCTGCCACAACGCCCGGCTATTTTTTGGTTGCAGCCGTCATTCTTGTTTGGTGGGTCCAGGCTGGATTCGAACCCGCCACCTTGGGTGTATGTGGCTGGCACCTTAGCCGCTTGAGCCACAGGCGCCAAGCCACTGTCACTGTTCTCCATCTTCACTTGTCACTGTTTACTGGTATATTTGTGTATTTATCTAGGCCAGGAGGCTTTTTTTTTTTGAGACAGATTCTTATTATGTTGCCCTCGGTAGAATGCTGTGACATCAACCTTCAACTCTTGGGCTTAAGCAATTCTCTTGCCTCAGTATCCCAAGTAGTTGGGACTACAGGCACCTGTCACAATGCATGGCTATTCAGGAAGCATTTTTTTAAATGCCAAATTAGGATTGCTGTAAACTTCTTTAATACATTTAGAAAACTGCCAGGTTTGGAAAGAATTTGTTGTTAAATAGAGGCAAATGTACATAGGAAGAGATTGCACGTAATCATGAATACCAGTGAGGTCAGGCCTTTCTGGAGGCTCTGTGTTTATGCTGATCCTGGGATTTATTGCCTGCTTATTTTTGTTTTGAATAGAAACTTGATACTTGGACACAAGGGGAGGTAAGCTTTTGGGTTGGATTACCTTGAAATCCTCTTGTTAAGGGAATATCACTTTGGCTCAGGCTTCCTGGAATTGTTAAAGGTAAAGTCTCACTTTCCCAGGCAGCTGTTTTTGAGTTGGGAATTGAACCACATGGCTTAGAATGACAGAAAAATTTAGATTTTTTATTTGGTTGTAAAAAGAAAAATAGGTTGCAGCTCAGTGCCTGTAGCTTAGTGGCTAGGGCGCCAGCCATATATACCAGAGCTGACGGGTTCGAGTCCAGCCTGGGCCTGCCAAACAACAATGACAACTGCAACCAAAAAATAGCTGGGCATTGTGGCAGGCACCTGTAGTCCCAGCTACTTGGGAGGCTGAGGCAAGAGAATTACTTAAGCCCAAGAGTTTGAGGTTGCTATGAGCTGTGACACCATGGCACTCTACCCAGAGCAGCAACTTGAAACTCTGTCTCAAAAAAAAAGGAAAGAAAAAAGGAGAAAAAAAGAAAAATAGTGTGGTTACTTTATATGCTCAGTTGTTTGCACGAACTGCGTTCTTCACTTTTTTAACCTAAGTGTGTTCCATAGACTGTCTCCTTACCTCTGATTTGTGGATTTATGGATTGCATATGAATTTTTTTAAATATGTAAGAAAATATATAAAGTCAGAGTAAGATACTCTGTAATGCTATTGAACTTCACATGTGCCATGTTTTGCCTATATATCTAGATCTACATCTAGTTTTTGTTTGTTTTAAGGAATGTGAGCCAAAGTTTTATTTGTTCATTTCTTACATTTAAAGTACTCTGCAACGACTTCCTTGACCTGAGATTCTTTGCTATAGAATTACATGCAGTTTCTTATTAACATTTAGAAATTCATTAAATTCTTTTTTTTTCATTTTTTTTGTTTTTTTTTTTCATTAAATTCTTAATACTAATCATAGGGAAACTTTAATAATTATGTCTTTAAAATGTGATTCTCATAGGCTCAGCTCCTGTAGCACAGTGGTTACGGTACCAGCCATATACACGAAGGTTGGCGGGTTTGAACCTGAGCTGGGCCAACTAAATAGCAATGACAGCTGTAACAAAAAGTAGCCGGGTATTATGGCAGGCACCTGTAGTCCCAGCTACTTGGGAGGCTGAGGCAAGAGAATCACTTAAGCCCAAGGGTTTGAGGTTGCTGTTAGCTGTGATGCTCGGGCACTCTACTGGGGCAACAAACTGAGACTTTGATACAAAAAAAAAAAAAAAATTCCCATGATTAAAATTTGTTGTAGCCATTTTCAGGAATCTTTACTTTAATGTCCTTCAGCCTCCTAACATGACATTACTATTGCCAGCTTTTAAAACTTTCTGCAGAAACACTTTCACCTAATCACATTGATTGGCTGGCTTTAGATCTTTTAATTTTTTAAATTAAAGCAATTTGCTTATTGACTGAAAATAAGTTAAATGGAAAGA
>CAUYQV010187326.1:0-78127 GCA_963574575.1 Galagoides demidoff | reverse complement strand
AGATGATTTCAGCCACACTGGGGAGCAATTTGGCAAAATCTACCCGAACTGAAGATGCCCATGTCCTTCCTACAAACTAGAAATTCCACTTGTAGGTGTGCATAGGAGCCTGAGGCAATGTGATTAAGAATGTGTACTTTCATAGTAAGTAGGGAACCACCTACTTGTCTTATTAGTTTACTGGGGTCACAGTGGCTCATGACTATAATCCCGGCACTATAGGAGGCTGAACTGGGAGAATCACTTCAGCCCAGGAGTTCGAGGTTATCATGAGCTATAATTGTGACACTGCACTCCAGCCTGGATGTCTGAATGAGACCCTATCTAATAAATAAATAAAATAAATAAATGACTAACGTGCTGTGTGTTCCTGTGTACAACTACACTGTTTAATGAAAGATGGGGAATTTAGCACACTTTTTAAAGGGCCAGATGGTAAATACTTTAGACCAGCAGTTCTCAACCTGTGGGTCACGACCCCTTTGGGGGGGTCAAACGACCCTTTCACAGGGGTTGATTCTAACAGTAGCAAAATTACAGTTATGAAGTAGCAATGAAAATAATTTTATGGTTGGTGTCACCACAACATGAGGAGCTGTATTAAAGGATCATGGCTTTGGAAAGAAAGGTTGAGAACCACTGCTTTAGACTTCACAGACCGCATGGTCTCGGGCCACCACTCAGCTTTGCCCTTGGAGTGTGAAAGCAGCCTCAGACAACCTGAATTCTTGTGGCTACATCCTAATAAAACTTTATTTGGTAAGACAGAGTTGGCCTAAGGGCCTTTGTTTGCTGACTCTTGATCCAAACCTCTGTGTGTGTCAAAGTGGACAAACCTCACAAACATGTCACAGGAGATTGACTGTGACCAGAGGCATTAACAGCAACAGAAAGAACTGGGTCAGCCATGGCCTTGGGAAGTGGTTACACCTGTCTTTTGTCAGACTCAGCCCTGAACTGAGGCTATAGCTGGGGAGTAGGACCCATCTCCCAAACCCGAAGGTCTGTACTCTTCCTCACCTACAGGTAGCGGGACTGGCTTTCTCTCCTTCAGTCCTCTAATTCACTGCCTACAGTTCCCTCCTCTGCCCCATCACTCCTGCACCCATGTCTCTCTACTAAAATGTCCAGCAGGTACCTCAAACCTGACCTATCCAAAACAAACCCACGATCTTCCCCAAAACATACACCAAGTATAATCTTCCACATCTCCATTGTTCAGGCCCAAACCCTTGGAGTCCTCTTTAACTCTTTTCTTTCCAACTCCACCCCCCCCCCCAATCAAGCCATGCTCAAATCTTATTGGTTCCACCTTCAGGATATGACTTCATCTCCCCACCACCACCGGCTCCTGCTGGACTGCTGCAATCATCTATCTGCTTGATTGTCTCTTGCTCTGGACAGTGACAACAACTATCCTGTGCACATAGGAGTCTCACTGTCCCTGCATCCCACCAGCCAGAGGAAAAGCCAAAGGCTGACAAGGGCCTGAGGCCTGCAAGACCTGACTCCCAGCTGCTCCGTGGCTTCAGCCACCCTGGCCTCCTGCCTACTCCAGGAATCCTCCACATGCTCATGCCAGGGCCTGTGCCTGGAACATTCTTCCCCAAGATCTCTAAGTGGTTCATGCTCTCACCTTAAGTCTTGCTTCAAGTGCAGGGAGAACTCCCTGGATGACCTTATTATGGCAGCCTCCCCCTCACTCTTGATCCTCCCTCCCAATTACTTGCTTAACTTTTTGCCAGAGCAGTCATCACCTAATATGCTATATGAAAGCATTTTATTTATGATTTTCATAAATAAATAAAGGTTGTTCACACACAACCCTTGAAATAATTGTTTGGTGACCCCAAGGACCCCAAAACTGTTTGGTTCATTCTACTATGAACATTTCCCACCTTCTGTTTTATCACTTCTCTATTGATCTGTTTTGTTGCATGTGAGAGTAGATTGCAGACATCAGTTCACTTTCTCCCTCAACATTTCACATGCTTAACAGTATTTGTTTAGGGTTCTTTCTTCTTTTGGGGGGCAAAATTTACAATGACATGCATAGATGTTAAATGTATTGTTTGGCGAGTCTGTTAAGTACACACACCTGTGTAACTCAAACCCGTCAAGAACTAGAACATGACCATCCCTGAGCCTTCCCTCCAGTCTCTCCCCAGCCATCTCCTCACTAAGGCCTGCACCATTATGACAATTTCTTTTTCTTTTTTTTCCCAAAGGGGCTGTGGAGAAGGCTCTTGGTTTCTGGCCATCAGCACAGCCAAGGCCCTAACACGCAACTAAAGGCTTTTATTGGGAAAGGGAAATTGACCAACAAGTGGCCTCCAAGAATTCTTTGTTTTGAGACAGAGTCTTGCTCTGTTGCTTGGGCTAGAGTGCCATGGCCTCAGTCTAGCTCATATCAACCTCAGACTCCTGAGTTCAAGTGATCTTGCCCAGCCTCCCAAATAGCTGGGGCTATAGGTGCCCAACACAATGCCCAGCTGATTCTTCTATTTTTTAGATTTGGGAGTGCAGGGGGGTCTTGTTCTTGCTCAGGCTGGTCTCAAACTCCTGAGCACAGGCCATCTACTTTTCTTGGCCTTCCCACAGTGCTAGGATTACAGGTCTGTGTGTGTGTGTGTTTTTTTTTTTTTAGACAAAACCTCACTCTGTGTCCTCAGGCTACAGTGCTGTGGCCTCAGACTAGCTCACAACAGCCTCAAATTCCTGGGTTCAAGTGATTCTCCTGCCTTAGCCTCCCAGCTATGTATTCCTTTGTGTCTAGCTTCTTTAACAATGTTTTTGAGGGTCACTGTGTTGTTGCTGACATCAGCATTTCTTTATATTGCTGAGTAGTTCCAATGTATGGATGTGCCATTTGGTTTACTCATTCTTCTACTGATAGAAACTTGGGCTATTTCCAGGTGGTGGCTGTTGTGAATAAAGCTGCTGTGCACATTCCCATAACAGTTCGTATGGACATACTCTTTTGTTTCATTTGGACAAATACCTGGGAGTGGAATTGTTAGGTTGTGGGTAGGAGTGTGTTTTCTTTCTTTTCTTTCTTTTTTATGCAGTTTTTGGCTGGGGCCAGGTTTGAACCCACCACCTCCAATATATGGGGTTGGTGTCCTACTCCTTTGAGCCACAGGCGCCGCCCAGAGTGTGTTATCTTTTAGGAGAAATTGCCAGACCTTTTTCCAAAGCATTGTTCCATTTTAGATCCTATCAATAAATATGGGAGTTCCAGTTGCTCTGTGTCCTTGCCAACATTTGGCATTGTCATTCTTTTTAATTTTAGCCATCTTGGTGGGTGTGCAGTGGTATCTCTTTGTGGATTTATTTCATTTATTATCAAAGTTTCTTTTTTTTCTCCTTCCCACTAAAATGTAAGCCCCTAGGCAGGGTGCAGTGTCTCACACCTGTACTCCCAGCACTCTGGGAGGCTGAGACGGATTTACTACCTGAGCTCGTGGGTTGGAGACCAGCCTGAACCAGAGCAAGACCTCGTCTCTAAAAATAACCAGGCGTTGTGTTGGGCACCTGTAGTCCCAGCTACTTGGGAGGCTGAGGCAAGAGAATTAATTATTTAAGCCCAACAGTTAGAGGTTTCTGTGAACTGTGATACCAAGCACTCTACCGAGGGTGACAAAGTAAGACTCTGTCTCAAAAATAAAAAAAAAACAAAATGCAAGCCCCTTAAGGGCAGAGTTTTTATTATTTATTTTTATTTCATTTATTCATTCATTTTTTTTTTTTTAGACAAAGTTTCTATGTCACCTTGGTAGAGTGTTATGGCGTCATTGTCCACAGCAAACTCAAACTCTTGGGCTCATGTGATCCTCTTGCCTCAGCCTCCCAAGTAGCTGGGACTACAGGTGCCCTCCACAATACCTGGTTAGTTCTTCTTATTTTTACTGGAGATGGGGGTCTTGCTCTTTTTCAGGCTGATCTTGAACTTCTGAGTTCAGGCAATCCACTCACCTTAGCCTCCCAGAGTCCTAGGATTAAAGGTGTGAACCACTGTGCCCCACCTGTTTTTTATTTTTTAAAAGATGTGATATCAGGGGCGGTGCCTGTGGCTCAGCTGGTAGGGCGCAGGCCCCATATACCAAGGGTGGCAGGTTCAAACCCAGCCCTGGCCAAACTGCAACAAAAAACTAGCTGGGCATTGTGATGGTGCCTGTTGTCCCAACTACTTGGGATGGGAGGCTGAGGCAAGACAATCGGCTAAGCCCAGGAGTTAGAGGTTGCTGTGAGCTGTGTGACACCTCAGCACTCTACAGAGAACAATAAAGTGAGACTCTGTCTCTAAAAAAAAGAAAAAGAAAAAAGATGTGATATCAAAGGTTCAGCTCAGGGATGTGTCTCCCCCAGGGTCAAGCACAGCCTGCACCACTTTGCTCCCACTCCCTCCTCTTGTGCTATGGCTTCTGACTTGGACTCATGGGCCTAAAACAAGGCACAAAGGGAGCCCTGGCTGACCTGTCACATGAGCATGGGGCAACCCTTGGCCTGGACAGCCACTAATTACTATGTGATGGGGGGCAGATTATACCCTCTCTGAGTCTCTGTTTGCTCCAATACATGATAGCAGGCCGGCCAGAGACAGACCTGATCCTAAGTAGATTTACCACTCGTTGAATAATTTTGAGGACTCACTTACCTACTGGAGTCTCAAGTTCCTTCATCTGCAAAACTGAGATAGTGTCTTGGCGTCTGTGGCTCAAGTGGCTAAGGCGCCAGCCACATACACCTAAGGTAGCAGGTTCAAATCCAGCCCGGGCCCGCCAAAACAACAATGACGGCTGCAACCAAAAAAAAAAAAAAAATAGCCAGGCGTTGTGGCGGGCCCCTATGGTCCCAGCTACTTGGGAGGCTGAGGCAGGAGACTCGCTTGAGCCTAGGAGTTGGAGGTTGCTGTGAGCTATAATGCCACAGCACTCTACCCAGGGGGACAGCTTGAGGCTCTGTCTCAAAAAAAAAAAAAAAAACTGAGATAGTATCAGAGCCTGCCTCTGAGGTGGAGGGTCAGTGAGTGACTCAGGAGGTGATGGAGCCCTGGGGGAGATAGGGGCTAGAATTAGCTGGACCACCGTGCTGTGGAGCCTTGTTTAAAGCGATGAACTGTCTTGTAAAACAAGTCTCCAGTTGGGAGGACCCAGAAGAATTAAGTCTGAATCAGCATCATTATCTCTGAGTAAGGATTGGTTGTTCCTGTTTATATACTCAAAGTGGAATTTTTCCAAAGATCACATGGACTGAAACCCACCAAGGGGGCCCAGACTGCCCCACCTCACTCCTCTGGAACTTTCTGGGAAAGTGAGGGCCAAGACCACCAACCCTACTGTGCACTGGGGCCTCCCTGGCCTTTCCCTTCCTCTGGGCTTCATTCCCACTGTTGTCCTCTCCCTCAGGCCAGGGCAGTGCTCAGGCCTCTGCAGTTGTCCCCTCCTCCCTGGATGATAGGGCCATCATCCTCCCCACCTCCTGTGTCCTAAAGCCCTCAGAGCTGGTCAGTCACCTGCAGTGGCCTCTTCTTGGCCCTTCCAGACTCTAGCTGCACCTCAGCCACTCATAGGGTCTTGGGTGTCCTCCACTGTTCACACCTACCAGTGCCTCCATCATGACAATGACTCCCCAGGCCCCACTTCCAGACTCTGCCTCCAGGTGCCAGGTTGAAGCCCTGCCTATTTTTTTTTAAATTCATTCTTTTTCTGCCCTCTGACCTATTCATGCATGAGGTCCTGCTTTTTTTTTTTTTTCTTTTTCTTTTTTTGAGATAGAGGCTCAAGCTGTCGTCCTGGGCCATGGTGTCACAGCTCACAGCAACCTCAAACTCTTGGGCTCAAGGGATTCTCTTGACTCAGCCTCCCAAGTAGCTGGGACTACAGGTGCCCACCACAACACCTAGCTGGCTATTTTTGTTGTTCTTGTCATTGTTGTTAGGCAGGCCAGGGCTGGGTTTAAATCTACCAGCCCCAGTGTATGTGGCTGGTACCCTAGCTGCTGAGCTACAGGCACAGAGCTGATTTATTTATTTATTTATTGAGACAGAGTTTCACTCTCTCACTCTGGGTAGAATGTCATGACGTTATAGCTCACAGCAACCTCAAACTTTGGGCTCAGGGGATCCTCTTACCTCGCCTCCCAAGCAGCTAGGACTACAGGTATGTGCCACAATGACTGGCTAATTTTTCTATTTTTAATAGAGATGGGGTCTCACTCTTGCCCAGGCTGGTCTTGAACTCCTGAGCTCTGGTAATCCACTCCACTCAGCATCCCAGAGTGCTAAGATTATAGGCATGAGCCACCGCTCCCAGCCAAAGTTCTGCTTCTTGAACAAAGCTTGTCTCCAAGGTTTAGGCTCCTCAAACTCAAAACATCCCAGGGAAGTGACCGTCCTTCCCCAAACCTGTGGGTCCAGCGAATCCCACCTGCCCTCCATCCCATCTCCCCACACTGACTGGGCCCAGCTGGACTCTCTCAGCCCACCAATCCAGTCCTGAGTACTCACCAAACCATCTGTCTCTTCCCCCCTCTAGCCCTAGACCTCACCTCCCACTGTGCGTCTCCTGTGGAAGAAAGGCCAGGGGCACAATGACCACCACCCTTCCCCACATGGCCTGTCAGGACTCCAGCAGTCACTCCCGCCTCTGCACTTCCTTCCTTTCCCAGCACAAATTCCATAGCTCATCATGATAATCACTTCCAAAAGCCTTAACGTCCTCTTCAGCTGAATTAACCCATCAAAGTCTCTGTGCTGGTCCTTGTCCAGCTGTGAATTCACAGCTGCACCCTTGGCTAAAAAGGATGATGCAAAAGTGCTGATTCTACAACAAAGTTCAGCTCTGTTGCCCACCTACCCTCCCCACGCTATAATCCTGGTAAGTGTGTGCCCCTTCCCCTTGTCTCTGCAATGTGAACTCTCACCCTGCTGCCCCTCATGTACAGTGGGAGCACTGTCCCTGTTCTAAGGCCAGTCCTTCCCCTTTGCCTCATGCAGCCTTCTTTACACTCTCTGACCTTCATTCCTCTGAGGCCCTCAGTATCTCCCCCACCCCCCAGCAAACAAACATGTCCCTTCCTCCCTGGCCACTTCTCGGCTCCCTTCCCAGCTTCAGCACTTGTTTTCAGCTGCTCCTTCATCTCCTCCCTGGACTTTCTCCTGAACCCATCCAAGTTGGTCTTCTAGCACCCAATGCCCTGTCCTGATCAGCAGATTCCCCCCATGGCTGAATCCTGCCATCACTCCTCTGTCCTCGTTTTAATGGTCTCTAATGACCACTTTCTCCTTCCTAGAATTCTGTCTCCTCTCAGCTTCTATGGCAGAGAGCGTGGCTGGGACTCTAGCAACTATTGTTCCATTCCCCCTACAAAGGGAGCCCTGAAGGTTTTTGGTGCAGTCATGCACCCGGCTAAAAGACTTGGTTTCCCCACATCCACGCAGGTGGGAGCAACAAGACGACAAAACTTCAGTTAATAAAGTGTAAGTGGAAAGGACTGGGTGGGACTTCTGGGAAATTTCCTTAAAGGGAATGGGTACATCCTTTACCCGCATCCTCTATCAGCTGCCTGGAACTTAAATGTGATTGCTGGGGCTCCAGCAACTATTTTGAATCATGAGAACAAGGACAGCACCCTAGGGTGGTGGAAGTGAAAGTTGAAAGGCACCTGGGTCCCTGATGACTATGTGGTCACCATTCCAGCCCTTGACTGCTTAACCAGATCAACTTTTATCTTGTTTAAACTGCTGTTACTTTGGGTTTTCTGCAGCTGACCTGAATACTAATTGAACCAGCTTCTGTGACACCCTGGCTCTCCTGGACTTCCTCCTCAGTTTCTGCGGGCTGCTGCTCCCCCAGCAGACCTCCAAGGAAGGAGTGTCCCAAGTGATGCCTTCAGACCTGTTCTCTCCTCCCCATTATCTTCCCTCTCACACTCTGGTGAATTCATTGGAAGCTCCCTGGCTTTAAATACCAATCACAGACAGCTCCAAAGCTATATATTCAGCATGAACTGGTAATCTAGCAGGCCATTTCAGAACTGTTGATCCCCTCTTAACCTCCAAAGCTCCACCATCATCCCTATCTCAGTAAGCCAGCACCTGCTTGCCCAAGCAAGTACCCAGGAGTCTCTCTGGATTGTCTCATTCCCTCGCTTCCCACAGTCAAGGCCCACCAGTGGGTCTTGGCACCTTCCTTTTGGAACCCCCTTCTGACCACATGTAAGCCCTTGGATCCATGCCACCATCAGTCCTCACCTTGCTGACTGGCTCCCCAATCCACTCAGCCCCACACCCTCCACAGAGCCACCAGGGTGCAAAATGTGTCCACATTTTTAAAGAGTGTCATGCTTGTGATGGGTTCCCTCTGGTCTCCTACAGACTCCCCCTGGAGTTTTTTTGTTTTTTTTTTTAGCTTGGGCTGGGTTTGAACCCACCACCTCCGACATAAGGGACCAACACCTTACCCTTTTGAGCCACAGGTGCCACCCCTCCCCCCTGGAGTTCTAGGTTATTATCCTCATTCTTTTTTTTTTTTTGAGACAGAGCCTCAAGCTATCCCCCTGGGTAGAGTGCCATGGCATCACAGCTCACAGCAACCTCCAACTCCTCAGCTCAAGCGAGTCTCCTGCCTCCGCCTCCCAAGCAGCTGGGAGCACAGGCGCCCGCCACAACGCCCGGCCATTTTTTGGTTGCAGCCATCATTTTTGTTTGGCTGTACAAACAGGTGTACGTGGCTGGCCAAGGCCGGGCCCGGGCTGGGGATTCGAACCTGCCACCTCAGGTGTACGTGGCTGGCGCCTTGGCCGATTGAGCCACAGGCGCTGAGCCTGTATCCCATTTGTTGTCCACCCCCCATCCTATCCTTCCCATATCCTGCTTGGTTTAAATACTTGTTCTTGACTTTGTGAAACACGACTCTGCTGCTGTCAGAGCTGTATAAAATGGCATACTCAGGGAAGCGTCACTCCCTTCTCATTTCTGCTGCCAAGTTTCTGTCCTCTTCTCACATACCTCCTACAGTTAACCAATCTCTTTAGATTTGTTGATATTAGTCCTATGTTTATTGTGCACAAATGAGCAGATGCATGTGTACCTCTTTGTGTTCCCTGCTTTTTAAGTGGTGTAACATACTTCAATGTAGATATGTATTTTTTGATTTCTAAATGTATTTGACTATAGGAACATAATTATAACCAATGTGGATGTATTTTCTGCACTTATGGTACTTTTCTTCCCTTAACAGTGCATCCAGGAAATCACACCAAATTAGTTCATAGAGGTTGTCTGCTTTCTTTTTTATAGCTGCATCGTACTCCATGGTCTGGATATGCCATAGTTTATTCAACCACTCTTCTATGTATGAACATTCAGGTTGTTTCCAATATTTTGCAATTAAAATCATGCTACAATTAATTGTTGGAGGTGTATTCTAAAAGTGGAATTTTTGGCTCAAATGGTGAGCTCCTGTGTAGTTTTATTAGATGTTACCAAATTCCTCTCCAGAAGGGTTGTACCAATGGGCATCCCTCCAGCACTGTATGAGAGAAACTGTTTCCTCACAGCCTCACCAACAAAATTTGTTGTCATAGTTTTTAATGTTTTAACAGTCAGAATAAGAAGAGATGTCTTGGTGGTGTTTTAATTTGTGATTATCTAACTATAAATGAGTGTAAACATTTTGTCATATGTTTGAGGGCCATCTTTTTTTTTAGAGACAGAGTGTCACTTTATCACCTTTGGTAGAGTGCTGTGATGTCACAGCTCACAGCAACCTCCAACTCCTGGGCTTAGGCGATTCTCTTGCCTCAGTCTCCCACATAGCTGGGACTACAGGCACCCACCACAATGCCCACCTTGAGGGCCATTCTTTATGTTTTTGCTAAATTGTCTACTCAGTTATTTTTCTCATTTTTCTGTGTTTGGTCCTGTGTCCTTTAATTTTTAAAAGTTCTTTCTAGGGTCGGTGCCTGTAGCACAGTGGTTACAGCACCAGCCACATACACTGAGGGTGGTGGGTTCGTACCTGGCCCTAGCTAAATAATGACAACTACAACAACAACAACAACAAAATCGCTGGGCATTGTGATGGGCACCTGTGGTCTCAGCTACTTGAGAGGCTGAGGCAAGAGAATCACTTAAGCCCAAAAGTTGCTTTGGGCTGTGATGCCATGGCACTCTACTGAGGGTGATATAGTGAGACTCCAGGCACCTGCCACAATGCCCAGCTATTTTGTTTTGTTTGTTTTGTCTAGTAGGCCCAGGCCAGGATGGAACCCACCATCCACCACCCCCAGAGCATGTGGCCAGTGCCCAAACCTCTGAGCTATGGGCACCCTCCTTAGCTAGCTTACTTTTTTTTTTGAGACAGAGCCTCAAGCTGTCCCCCTGGGTAGAGTGCTGTGGCATCAAAGCTCACAGGAACCTCCAACTCCTGGGCTCAAGAGAATCTCCTGCCTCTGCCTCCCAAGTAGCTGGGACCACAGGCACCTACCACAATGCCCGGCTATTTTTTGGTTGCAGCCATCATTGTTGTTTGGTGGGCTCAGGCTAGATTCACACCTGCCACCTTGGGTGTATGTGGCTGGTGCCTTAGCCACTTGAGCCACAGGTGCCAAGCCAGCCAGCTTACTTTTAACATAACAATTGAATTGCTTGTCTGGGAAGTTTCTGCGTTTAGTGGAAGGCTGATCTGTAAAGGATACAGCTTATAAACACCCCTGCTGGGTCTGTAGGCACTCTGAAGAACAATGGCCATAGGAGAGGCTGAGCATGAAGCCTGGGAAGGAACATTAACCAGGCCAACCCCTGCCCAGTCAATAGCCAACAACCTTCCAAAAGCAAATACCCATTGTGGGGGTTTGTATAATGGCCCAGGCAGAGATCAAGAGAACAGCTTGAGCAACTGTGCCCACCTTTTAAAACTCTATTCTGTGTGCCCTATCCCTTTATCTCTTACAGCTTTTACTTTTATTTTTTACTAGTTGATCACTGCTATTTCCATAGGTCTTAAGAGATCCTGGCCCTGGGGCAGGACCCTGGCACCCATCTTTTAAGTCAGCTGTTGGACTTGGATAAAGATCCTCAACATAGCCAGTTAGAAGTCTCCTCTCTCTCTTTTGAAGTTCCAGAGCAGTTAAAATGTACCTTTCACAATAGTTGGTATCTTTTTATGGAGCACATCATATTTCTCCGTTATTTCTCCCTGCTAGATTCAAGACTCTTTAAAGACAAGATCAGCTTCTTTTCTTTCTAGTCTTATAGGACCCAGAAGATGCTCTTACACTTACCAGATATTGACTAAGAAAACTTATCAGACACTAACTGAATAAGTGAGCAAATAACACCAGAAATATGGCTTCTGATCAGTAGCAGAAGAGCTACTTTGCTCTTCACCTGCAGAAGTGTGCGTGTGCTCACGTGTGTGTGAGTGAGTGTGCTGCTCACCTGTTAGGGAGGCGGAAGGTGTACCTTGATTATTTAAAGCAAACAAAGAAGGTGGTGGCTGCAATGAGCCTATAGGTACACCTGTCCAGAAAAAGGTGGCTTTAAACTTTGCTCTAACACAGATACCAATTTACCATTGCTATGTAAATTCAATCTGTATGCCAATAATCATACATATATTTATCTATATATTATGAATTTTATAATTATTGTCTACATCAGTGTTTTTCAACCTTTTTTATGTCATGGCACACTTGAACCCTGTAGTTAAACTTCCATGGCACACTTAAATCATGTTGATTTTAAAAAAGAGCTACAAAAAAGAATATACTTACTGTGCTTTGAACTTCTTTCAAAAATAATTTAATTAATGATCTTTAAAATTTTCAACGGCTGTGGCACACCGGTTGAAAATCACTGGTCCATATGGTAGTGTGCTAGGACTGATGTAACAAAGTATGTGTATTATAGACTGAGTGATTTAAATAACAGAAATTTATTGTCTCACTATTTTGGACTCCAGAAGTCTAAAATGAAGATGCTGGTGGGGTTGGTCCCTTCTAAGGGCCAGGCCTCTCTCGTTGGCCCTCTTGCTCATGTGGCATTCTCCCTGTCTGTGTACCTGTCTCAAAAATCTCCTCTTCTTAATAAGGTTACCAGTCATATTGGATTAAAGGTCACCCTAATAATCTCATTTTACCCTGACTATCTCTATAAAAACCCTATCTCCAAATAAGTCATATTCTGAAGTACTGAGGTTTAGGACCTCCATATATGAATCTGGAGGAGAAGGAGGACAAAACTTAACCCTTAACAGTCCATATGACATTTTAGAAATGCGGCCTAAAGTTATTTATCTTTTCTTTGGAGAATTACATTTAATTTTCAGCTACTAATATGTTCTCAACGGATTGCAGCATGCATGGGTGTCGTATGCAGTAAGTCAGCATGCATGTGTGTCGTAAGCTTTCCAGACTAAGAACGGGCTGCATTAAAGGTACAGTTGTTATGAATTGTCCTGGTTCTATCTACAATGTAGGTGTCAGAATCACCAGAAGACCTTGGGTGCGCTTTGAGATCCAAGAGCTCCGGCACAGCATACGAAGCTGCCACGGTGGAAGTGGACGTGTTTGCGTCCATCACACTGCAAGTCCTGGTCAACACGCCGGGGAACATATCGTGTCTCTGGGTGTTTAAGCACAGCTCTCTGAACTGCCAGCCACACTTTGATTTACAGAACAGGTAAGAGAAGGGAGATATGCAACCGCTGGATTTTTAGAGGAATACTTACTTCCATAAAATGTGGTTCATTTGGAATTCCTTTTCAAGTTTCTGTCCATGTTTATTGTAGCTCTTTATCTCCAGCGAAATAATGCACTAAATATAGCTATGGCATGAACACGGGACACGATGTATCTGTCAAATTTCGTAGGCTGTACAACACAGAAGTGAACTCTAATACAAACTATGAACTTTAATTAACAATGTATCTGTATTGGTTCATCAATTGTAACAACTATGTCACACCTCTGAAAAGTGTTAATAATAAGGGAAGCTGTGTGTGTGGAGAGAAGGACACATAATAGGATTTTCATTGAATTTTTCTGTAAATCTAAAACTACTCCACAAATAAACTATATTACTTTAATTATGTATGAATATATATTAATTTAATTATATATATATGAAAACTAATAGAAAGCAGTGAATGACTGGAAAAATGTAAAGCAAATGGTGGAAAGAATATTTGGGATTCTTTTTTTTTTTTGTAGTTTTTGGCCAGGGCCGGGTTTGAACCTGCCACCTCCAGTATATGGAGCTGGCGCCCTACTCCTTTGAGCCACAAGCGCTGCCCAGAATATTTGGGATTTTTAAGTGTCTTTTTTAAATTGGATATTGTGATAAAGATAAAAGGTTAGAAAGTTTTCTTTTTTCTTTTCTTTTTGTTTTTGAGACAGAGTCTCACTACATTGCCTTTAGTAGAGTGCTGTAGCATCACAACTCACAGCAACCTCCAACTCTTGGGCTTAAGTGATTCTCTTGCCTCAGCCTCCCAAGTGGCTGGGACTACAGGCACCTGCCACAATGCCTGGCTATTTTTTTATTGTAGTTGTCATTGTCGTTTTAGCTGGCCCAGGCTGGGTTTAAACCCTCCAGCCTCTGTGTATGTGGCCAGTGCCCTACCCACTGAGCTAGGGGCGCTTAGTTAGAAATGCAACCTAAAGTTATTTATCTTAAAAGGTTAGAAAGTTTTCATTTTGTTCTAGTTGGAAGAACAAGAAGTTTTCTTCTGGGAAATGCCTGGAGAAAGAACATTCAATTTCATCTATCTTGTTTTACAATATAATAAGGGAGATTACAATGTTATTTGATATCTACAAAATATTTTAGTAAGACATTGATGTTTCTATAAGAAACACTGGTTTCATTATCCAGAAAAGTATCTTAGCCAAGATATGTGGATACCCAGCAGACTCTGACTCTATGCTGATTGCTGCCATCTGCTGTCCTTGTCTTCTGCTGAAGCCAAACAGAGCCAAGGACACAGGCCATTTAAATGCCCGCTTTAGGCTGGGTGTGATGCTGCATGCCTATAATCCCAGCTACTCAGGAGGCTGAGGTAGGGGGATCAGTTGAGCCCAGGGTTTGAAGCTAGCCTGGGCAACATAGTGAGATGCCCATCTCCGAGGAAAAAAAATACGTACTTAGCGGTTCTAAGGCCGCCTTTCTTTTTAATTCTTGGTGATGTTCTTTAGCATCTACCTGTAGAGAAGGCGTGTCTTTCCAGGAACGATGCAGTAAATGGTACCCTAATGGCCTGGAAGGGGTACCGTGCCCCTTGACAGAGGTATTGGAGAACGTCTTTGTGACTGACTGTGGTGGTTATTTGTATTTGTTCTTTAAGGTCAAATAAACTCTTGAGTGATTTTCAGAATGGTGGGTATAATTCTGAAGTTCACTTCTAAATCTTGGGACACACTGATTTTCCTTTCCTCTTTTGAGATTATATTACTCACTTCTGGTTTTTGGTTACTTTTACCTTGACATTGAACCCAAGCACTCTTCTATGAAGAATTTTGACTTAAAGAAATGTTCTGTTAATTTTATTCAAATTGTATACCATGATAGTTTTCACCAAATTGAGATCAAAATAGAAAAGTGAGGATTTTTTCGCCCCATACCAGTTTCTTGGCCAACATTATGTTCTTATATGGATTCATTAACTTAGTACCAAAACATTTGGAGTGACTTTTTCACAGTTGAAATGTGTGTCTGGACTCTGGCTCATAGGCAGAAAGGTTGAACACCTGAGCTTTCAAGAGTTCACACATGATACCGGGAGAAGGAATAGTTCAGAGAAAGGAAGCCTATCACCAAAATAAATCTGCAGAAGCAAGTCAAGTACACACTTTACTGTGCATCCTCCTAATCGGCAGTCGTCACGAATGCAAGCACATGCATTCTTAAAGCTGCTTAATGTTCTAAAATAGGACTTTTCAAATATAGCATGCTATTGGATTGCCTGAGGATCTTGTCAAAATGCAAATTGTGATGCATCAGGTCTGAGTGGGGCCCAAGATTCTGTATCTTCATCAACTCCCAGCTGATGCTAACACCATTGGGGAAAGGCGGCACTTTGAGCAGTTAAAGGCCTGAAAGTCAGAAAGTGTGCACTGAAGGCAACATCACTCTACAAACTGCTAAGGGTACTTTAAGCTTTAATCAAAGTGGGTAGCATCAGCTGGGGGTGGTGGCTCACACCCATAATGCTGTCACTCTGGGAGGCCAAAATTGGTGGATTGTTTGAGCTCAGGAGTTTGAGACCAGCCTGAGCAAGAGTAAGACCTTGTTTCTACTAAAAATAGAAAAATTAGCCTGGCATGGGGGTGCATACCTGTAGTCCTAGTTACTCAGGAGACTGAGATAGGATTGTTTGAGCCCAGGAGTTTGAGGTTACAGTGAGCTAGGATGTAGCTCGCTACACTCTACCGAGGATGCCAGAGTGAGACTCTGTCTCAAAAAACAAAACAAAACAAAACAAAACAAAACAAAAACAGTGAGTAGCTTCAAATACACACCACAGTTATCTCTTGGAAGGGAAGGCTCCCCCAGCCAAATTTATCTTTACCAATTATCTGAGAGGTTAAAAGCACTGACACTGATACACCATTCTCCTTAATACCTGTGTGATATTCTGTGCAATGCCAATAGTACTTTGTAGGAAAATCCCTTATGTCTGATTCTGCTTGAATTTTTTCATTGAGTGAGACAGAGGCAGAAGCCAGAGGACATTTTACATCTCAGTATATTTCACTTGTACAGTCATCTCAGTCCTGCAAATGGGAAGTGGAGGCTGGTGACCAGGTACCTGGGCACATATGATCATGGAGGTGCCTTGTCACTGAAGGGAGTGGCAGTGTGTTTTTGCTTGGGACCGTTCTTCCTAGAAGCTCAGAAAACACGAGGTGATGGTGCAGGAACGGAGCTCACTCGCTCTCAAGAGCAGCACTTGCTCAGAGTCGAGGTGCAACTCGCTGTGCTCAGGGGAGCCTCACACATGGCAGAGGCTGTGTCCTCCACAGTGCTGCCCTCTGCATCGCTCAGGGAATGTGGGAGCCACAGAACTGCCTTCTTAGTCAGTGTGAAATTTTGTTTTGAGTTTCACACATTTTCCAAAATAACCAGTTCTCTTTCTTGTTTTGCAGAGGAGTTGTTTCCATGGTCATTTTGAAAATGACAGAAACCCAAGCTGGAGAATACCTACTTTTTATTCAGAGCGAAGCTACCAATTACACAATCTTGTTTACAGTGAGTATAAGAAGTAAGTCCAGCCTGCTACTAGTATTCCAGCCTGGAAGACCACAGTGTTCCCAAGGAGGGGTGTAGAGCCCAGGAGCTTTGACCAGCTTCTCCAGACACAACGCTCGTGTTTCCCTCAATGCGCAGCTGAATGAGTTAAATTCCCACCAAGCTGCCACGTAGCTTATAGAGAACTGAGAATCTGATGTGTCCGTGGCTCTCAGAATATGAGTGCTGTTAAAGAAGCTGGGACATTCTCTATTCAGGTGCCTCATTTTTCCATAACAGACGGCTGACAGGGAAGAAATGAAAGACATTCTGAGCTTAGAGTCAGAAGACCTGGGTTCTAGTTCTGGTTCTGACACTACCACCTTTGGTGGGTCCCTTAATAGTTGCGTACCTATGGGAGGGGTCAGAGACTGTTTTCACCATATCCCTGACCTTCTCCATCAGTATGAGACTATTAATGTCTCTGAGCCTCAACATCCTTATCTGGAGAATGGGAATACAATTTTATACCCTTGGGATTATAAAACCTGAGCATGATTCATTAGAATTTTCAGAGAGGATAAAAATGTTATTTTTCTGCCTTGTCCAATACAGTAACCACTGGCTGCATGGGGCTGTTGAACAACTGAAATGTGTCCAGGGTGACTGAAGAACCTAAAGTTTTTATTTTATTTAGTTTGAATTAACCAAAATTTAAATTTAAATAGCCCCATGTAGCTAGTGGCTGCAGTACTGGGCCCTGCAGGTCTAGACAAAGGTATGCAGATGGCGAGGGATGATCCCAGCGTTCTTGCCAGGAGGGGCAGCTGTGTAGCTGGCACTGTCGCCACCTGCATGTGCTTTCTGGTCTCTTCTTGCTCTGTCCTCAGCAGGCACAGACCTGTGCACACTGAGTGAGCTGCTTCACCTTCCGGGACTAATCAGGAGTGAAGGTGGCTGTGTTCATTGCTGTCCTCGTGTCTTTGGGGGCCTGTGAAGTGCTCCAAAACCTCTGAGTTAATATCACTTGAAATTAGGTTCCCTGGCCATGTATTAGTACAACTTGCCAGGCTCCCCTGTCCCTCATCTGTGAGTCAAATGTACAAAGTGTGTGTGTCCAGCCCACAGAGTGCCCTGGAGCAGGAGTCACCACAGCTACCCTTTGCTAGAGAAATTCTGCAAGTGTCATCTCACATGCTGAGATCCTGCGTTGACACAGATGAGAACGCAGATGCTCTGAGGGGTGTGGCGACGGGCACAGCCAGAGGCCCATGTGAGGGTCTATACTGTCAGCACCACACTACACACTGGGTCTTGTGGGAGAGTGCGTGGGCTGGCCATAAAGGCGGCTAACAGAAGAGAGCATTTTAGATTCCCAGCAGTGTTACCTTACTAGAGTTCGGGGTTGGGTATTAGGTTCTAAAGTCAGCTCGTAAAATAAAAATCAGGCAAAGTCAAAACTTGTCAAGATGTGCTCCAGAAAGCCTGTTAATTACCCTGAAATTGATAGGACCAGAACCCTAGAAGCACAGAAATCAAAGAGCCTTTGCTGTTTTTTGATTTTGTTCTCACCGGCTCTGTGGGGCAGTATGTGTGTGCTCCCCGGGATAGGAGGATGAGACACTTCTTGTTTTCTCCCTTTTGTCCCCCCCAGCCCCTATCTTTCTTTCTCTCTCTTTTTTGACAAGTTTACATAGTTGTGCGAGGGAAGAGGCATCTGTTGTGTCTCTGTTGTATTTAGGGTATCTTCTTTAAGTTAACATTTATATCGCAAAACCTAGCAACAATCATTCAGGTAAACGGTAACATGCTAGGTGGTGAGGCCCCCAAAATAGGTGGGAGAGACTTGGCGACAGTCGCCGTGAAAAAGAGGAAAGGGTTGAGTCAACCACAAGCTCAGCATTAACCAACGGTTTGGCATGGTTGCTAAAAAAAGTAAATTTGAACTTTGGCAGTATTCTTGAAAATGTAATGTCGACATGAAAGAAATTAATAGAAGATTATTATTTTTAGTACTACAGTTCTTTTTTCTGATGAACACTGGCAAAATAGAGCAACCAAGATAGTGGAGAACTAGGAATTCCTTAAATTAGGAGCAGCTGAAGGAATTGGGAATGTTTAGCATAAAGAAGAAAATATTCTGAGGGGAGAGGATTGATTGCAACGTATTGTAGAGGAAATTCTTCTGGGATTTCAGCTGGGAAACTTGGACTGACTAAAATACCTTTGGATAGTAATATTTCTCTTGACCTTGGTTTCTGATTTTAAATACTCAAAGGGTTTTTCATACAGAAGCAAAGCTAGACCTTTAAAAACAAATTGCTCCAGAGCATAGAATTAGAGTCAGTGGGTAGAAATTATGCAGACAAAAAGTAAAACTCATCACAAGGTGACAAGATGGAAAAAGACTCCTGCAGGACACAGTCAAGAAAGGATTAATAGTCATAATATATAAGAGCTTCTATAAATCAATAAGAAAAACAAAGCAGGTTCAGTGCCTGCAGTACAGTGGATATGGCGCCAGCCACCTGCACCAAGGCTGGCAGGTCCGAACCTGGCCCGGGCCAGCTAACCAACAATGATAACTGCAACAACAACAAAAAAATAGCCGAGCCTTGTGGCGAGTGCCTATAGTTCTAGCTACTTGGGCAGCTGAGGCAAGAGAATCGCTTAAGCCCAAGAGTTTGAGGTTGCTGTGAGCTATGACACCATAGCACTCTACTGAGGGCAACATAGTGAGACTCTGTCACAAAAAAAGAAAAGAAAGTAGAAGAAAAAAAAGCAATCACAAAATAAAAATATGAACAAAAGACATGGGTGGACATTTCATTTTCAGAACACAAAACCTAAATGATCCATAAATATACATTAAAAGATAACTTGGGCACATTAAAATTTAAGAGTCTATTTGAGATGACAGTGATTCATGAATTGAGTAGTGCCAGATGGCAAGCCAGTGGGGCTCCACTGAGGAGATTTGAGGGGAAAATTTTTATAAGGTGTTCACGGAAGCAAGACAAAGAAAATCTGATTGGTTAAAGTGGAAAGTCCCTGGTTAGAGGTGAGCTGGCAGTTTCTGAGTGATTATTCATTTCATTTTACCACTTACATTGAGTTGGGTTGGGGTTTGCTTATGTAGGGGCTCAAGGCACTAGAGCTATCTCAGCCTAATGGACATCTAATTAATTGTTTTGACACAGGTTAAACCAATAATTGAGAAATCAAATTAAGACCATGATGAGGTACCATTTTATACCTACTAGAGTGTTGAAAATTTAGGAGTCTTTGCCAGTATAGAGAGTAATAATAGGTGCTCTCATACATGTCTCCTGCTGTGTAAATGTAAATTAGCATAACCACTATGAAAACTATGCTGTTATATGTAAAGCTGAACAGGCTCATGCCATGTAAACCAGCAGTTCCTCTCCTAGGTATATTATTAAAGACATGAAGTTGTAGAAGTTACATATTGAATGTATTTTGAAGCTCAAGAACAAAATAAATCAATGTTTTTTAGGTACACATATGTATGTGGTAACTGTTTGGAGGAATGTAAGAATAGTGCACTACAGAATTCAGGATAGGGGTCACTAGGGGTTGAGAGATGGGCAAAAGCACAAAAGTATTTGGTGTTTTTTTTGAGACAGAGTCTTCCTTCTGTTGCCCTGGATAGAGTGCCATGGTCATCATAGCTCACAGCAACCTCCAACTCCTGGGACTGAGCAATCCATCTTGTCTCAGCCTCCCCAGTACCTGGGACTACACACACCTGCCACCACACCCTGCTAGTATTTCTATTTTTAGTAGAGGAGGGCTCTCACTTTTGCACAGGCTGATCTTGAACTCCCTGGGCAGCGCCTGTGGCGCAAAGGAGTAGGACACCAGCCCCATATGCCTGAGGTGGTGGGTTCAAACACTGCCCTGGCCAGAAACTGCAAAAAATGAAATAAATCGATTCTCCCACCTCAGCATCCTTAAGATTATAGGCATGAGTCACTACATCCAGCCACAAAAGTAGTTTAAAATGTATTTATTAGCTGAGTGCAGTGGCAGGTGCCTATAAGTCCCAACTACTCAGAAGGTTGAGGCTGGAAGATCTCTTGAGATTAGGAGTTTGAGGCTGCAGTGAGCTTCGATCATGTCTGTGAAGAGCTACTGTGCTCTAGCCTGGGCAACATAGTGAAACCCATTCTCAAAACATATATATATATATATATATATATATATATATATATCAATATTTGAGTTATTAAGTTGGATAATGGGCCCATTAAGCTGTTATTATACTTTGAAATTTACTCTGAATATATTCTTTCATATATATGTGTATATCAAACAATACATTTTTTTTTTTTTTTGCAGTTTTTGGCCAGGGCTGGGTTTGAACCCACCACCTCTGGTATATGGGGCCGGTACCCTACTCCTTTGAGCCACAGGCGCTGCCCACAATACATAATGTTTTTAAACAAAGTTTGCTATGAACAGAGAGATTGGAATCCAATATAGGGAAGCTTTATTTAAAAGGAGAGAGATTAGAATTCAGCATGGGGAAACTTCGTATGTATTTATTTATTTTTTAGAGACAGAGTCTCACTTTGTCACCCTCAGTAGAGTGCTGTGGCAACCTCCAACTCCTGGGCTTAGGTGATTATCTTGCCTCAGCCTCTTGAGTAGCTGGGACTATAGATGCTGGCCACAACCCCTAGCTATTTTTTGTTGCAGTTTGGCCGGGACTGGATTTGAACCTGCTACCCTCACTATATGGGGCCAGCGCCCTACTCAATGAGCCACAGGGGCCACCCGGAAACTTCTTTTTTAAAAAAAATTTGTCCCGCCTGTAATTCTAGCACTCTGGGAGGCTGAGGCAGGAGGATCCCTTGAGCTCAGGAGTTGGAGACCAGCCTGAGAAAGAAGGTCATTGTCTGTGTTAAAAGTAGGGAAAAAAAAATAACTAGCTGGGCATTGTATTGGGCACCTGTGGTCCCAGCTGCTTGGGAGGCTGAGGCAGGAGAATTGATTGAGCCCAGGAGTTTGAGGTTATTATGAGCTAGGCTAATGCTATGGCACGCTGGCCTGGGCAACAGAGTGAGACTCTGTCTTAAAAAAAAAAAAAGTTTGTCAAAAAATTGGAATGATCTGTCCTGGGGTGTAGTGCCCTCCAGTCCCCAGAGACATCCAAACAGAAGTAGAAAGCTTGTATGTTATGCACGGGATGGGGGGGGGTTTAAGTGGAAAGTGGGGAGTGTGTGTCTCCTACATGAATGGAGGCTCAACTAACCTCTAAACTTTGCTCTAATCCTAACTCCATCCTACTATATTTCTGAATTTCTAAATCTTAGTATAGGTCTGCCTAACTCCAGATACAGTTATGGGAACAAAACTGAGTTTTAAACTACAGGGTGTCCCAAAGATCCCCATACCTAGGAAAATAAACATACTCATTTTATATTTTACATTCTATTATATTTGATGTCTTTTATATTTAAGTGTCAACATGCAGAGAAATGCTTGGTAAATATTTTGTAAAATTTCGTAATGAATATCTTGTGTATGTTTAATGAAGGTTTTGAGCTATGGGTTTCTGCTAGTTTCCTTTTTCTTCTGCGTATCAGTATTTGTATTTTTTACATGGGTTCACTCCACTGACTTTAGCTATCTGTGAGTTTGTGAAATCCCCAAAGAAATTGACCAAGAAGATAAATGTCAAAGTTGACGTTGCAGCCTTATAATATTTAACTTTAACATTTGACACCATGGTGTGGGGGCAGAAGGCACTGCTTTTCTTAATGATGTGGAATTATTTTGTTTTTGAGGGGGCTTCTAAGAGAGTTATTTTCAAGATATTAAAATTTAATAATTTATGATGCTTTAGATACACTGCTTTACACATTAAGAAGACCTTACTTTAGAAAAATGGAAAATCAGGACGCCCTGGTCTGCATATCCGAGAGTGTCCCAGAGCCGGTGGTGGAATGGGTGTTTTGTGATTCGCAGGGTGAAAGGTATGACATGTATCAAGATAAATGATGTTATTATTATTTCTTTCTGTTTTTTTCCCTGATGTTGACATCAGACTGTCTATAAAATTGAATTTAGCCCCATTTAAACAGGAAACTTGAGCTTTTTAAAGATTATTTAGTATGGGCTTTCCAGAGAGAGATGGGAGGATTTTTTAGTAAGGGTCATTTTGGAATTCCTTGAATGAACTGCAGAGTCCTCCATGCGTGTTTCTTTACTACACAAATAAAAGACCTTTTAAATTATAGGATTATTTGCACCCTGAAAACCTGGCTTAGGAAAAAAGAAAGATACTGTTTTTAAAGTGTAATTCTCTTATAAGTTAGAAATATTTGTGAGAAAATGTTGAATTTGGCACTATTCTGTTTGTTCTGGAAAAATAATATATGATTAATTAATTAGAGAATCTGGGGCCAGACAGCCTGGGTTTGAGCCCTGGTGTGCTAACCTGCTGTGTGGCCTTGGAAAAGTTACTTAAGCTCTCTGTGCCTCATCAGAAGAATGAGGATGGTAACAATGACTCACCTTGTAGGACTGTTGTGATGAATAAATGGATTGGTATATGTAAAGCAGATAGAACAGTGCCTGAAAGATAGTAAGTAGGGTAAAAAATGTTTACTTTTATTTTTCATATGTGCCATAGCTAAGTTCCACAAAATAAGAAGTTAGCAGTTGGAACTAATTAAATGTGCTCAGCAACTTTTTTTTTTTGAGACAGAGCCTCAAGCTATTGCCCTGGGTAGAGTGCCATGGCATCACAGCCCACAGCAACCTCCAACTCCTGGGCTCAAACAATTCTTCTCCCTCAGCCTTCCAAGTAGCTGGGACCACAGGTGCCTGCCGCAACACCCGGCTATTTTTTGGTTGCAGTCAACATTGCTGTTTGGCAGGCCTGGGCTGGATTTGAACCCATCAGCTCAGATGTATGTGGCTGGTGCCTTAGCCACTTGAGCCACAGGCGCCAAGCTTGCCCAACAACTTTTATTGGAAAGTGGTAGATGTGGTAGCTCATACATGTGATTCCAGCCCATGGGAGGCCGAGGAAGGAGGATCACTTGAGCCCCAGAATTCAGGACCAACCCTGGCAACATAGTGAGACCTTCTTTCTACAAAAAAAATTTTAATGGTTTCTAGGCTTGGTTGGGCACTCCTGTATTCCCACCTATTCTGAAGGCTTAGGTGGGAGGATAGTTTGAAGCTGCAATCACTGCCCGGGCAACAGAGTGAGATGCTGTCTAAAAAAAAAAAAAAGAAAGAAAAAGAAAAAACAAAAAGGAAAATGGTACTAAATAGGAGAAAAAGTAAAAAAATCAGGTTACCAAATTATATGAATGGATCTCAAATTTTAGGAGGAGAAAAACAGATTATAAATATATCTGTACTGCATACATAGGAAAAAATTGGAAAGATATACACCAAAATAATAACTTGTTATTCAGGAAGTTAAGAATATGGATAATTTAAAATTATTTTCTTTGGGTTTTTCTGTATGTTCCAAAATTTCTACAGTGAACCTAATTATTGTTGTCTCATAGTAAGAAAAAAAATAACTCCAGGAAAGACACATAAACAAAGAAAAAGAATACGCTTGACCGATATAATAAAGAAAAGAGCAACTCCATGAAAAACTCTAGAACCATAATCTGGAGGGAAGGGCCAGGGAAACTCTCCTTAGGAACCAAAGTCCATTTTCTAGTTGCTCTGCTGAATCTTTTTTTTTTTTTTTTTTGAGATGGAGCCTCAAGCTATCCCCCTGGGTAGAGTGCTATGGCATCACAGCTCACAGCAACCTCCAACTACTGGGCTCAAGCGAGTCTCCTGCCTCTGCCTCCCAAATAGCCGGGACCACAGGCGCCTGCCACAAAGCCCGGCCATTTTTTGGTTGCAGCCATCACTGTTGTTTGGCGGGCCCGGGCTGGGGATTCGAACCCGCCACCTTAGGTGTATGTGGCTGGCGCCTTAGCCGATTGAGCCACAGGCTGAATCTTGACAGGGTCTTGGCCAACTTCCCTTGAGAGCAACCCCTTGGCTTTTCCTCTTCGTTTGCTATGGGAACTCTGGTGACTTTTGTGACAGCTAGCCTCTCCCCCCTCACGGAAGGTACACTTCTATGCTTTAACGAAAAAGATAGCTACCTTGTTTGCATTAAAGCCCCATCACGCTTTTTTCCCTCTCTCTTCTCTTTTTTCTGTCTTCTTTGTCAATTCTTTCTTTCTTTCCCTGTCTTTCAGCAACAACAACAACAAGAGGTCACCAAAGGGGAAAAAATTCTTAAATGTTTTATGATGTAATTTTCGTGGTGTTATTCTAATTAGATGAGCACTAACTAGTTCCCTTACCAGCCTTCACTGAAACCAAAGATTTGGGCTTGTTTACCTCTTGACCTGCTCTTTTCTTTGTTCCTTTCCAACTGACTGTAGAACTTTTAACTTTGTTCTTTCCTGGACATTCCTTTGTCATTTTAAAACTTGTTTGGCCAAATGGCATTTATTTTCTAATTGCAGCTGTAAAGAAGAAAGTCCAGCTGTGGTGAAAAAGGAGGAAAAGGTACTTCATGAATTATTTGGAACAGACATAAGGTGCTGTGCAAGAAATGAACTGGGCAGGGAATGTACCAAGCTGTTCACAATAGGTAACGCTATAATAAAATACCACGTGCTTTTGTTTTCATCCTCTGGAAACTAGTGGGGGTTAACAGGAACTGCATAGGTGACCATTCAGCTCCAGAAATTCTATAGTTCCTTTATCCCATTTAAAATGTACTATCATGGATTCTGTCAGTGCTGATTCTTCATAAAAGAGGAGTCACTCTCTGAAGGATTGTTTTACCAATGTGGCTAGTATCTTTTGCAGTGATGCTGAACATCTGAGTTCCTCAGAATGTTCAGGATGTATTTTGTGATGAAGAAAAATAACTTTTCTTCTTGCTCGTGATTTTTTCGTCTTCTAGATCTAAATCAAACCCCTCGGACTACACTGCCACAATTATTTCTTAAAGTGGGGGAACCTTTGTGGATAAGATGTAAAGCCGTCCATGTGAACCATGGATTCGGGCTCACGTGGGAGTTAGAAAACAAAGCCCTCGATGAGGTAAGAGGACAAGTTTGTATTCTGAAAATGCAAAACCACGAATCAAGAGTGCGGGCTGCAAATATTAAATTCAAACTCTGTTTTATTAAAACCTAGGGCAGCTCCTTTGAGATGAGTACCTATTCAACAAACAGAACTATGATACGGATTCTGTTTGCTTTTGTATCATCAGTGGGAAGAAACGACACTGGGTATTACACTTGTTCCTCTTCCAAGCATCCCAGTCAGTCAGCTCTGGTTACCATCGTAGGTAAGGCAGGCTGCTCACGCAATCTTTCTTCCTATTTTTAGTTGCTTTAGTGTGGAATGTGAGGTATGTGGTACAAATGCTGATTTCAATTTAATGTTGCTATCGAAAAGCTGAAAAAGAAACTGAGTTGGAATAGCTTTACAAAGATCAACTGCCCACTCCCTTTTCCAGTTAAACCGAGCTCCTTGAATGCCACTGTCTTTGCACTTAGCACACTGTAATGTGACCATCTTTTTATTTGCTTTTGTCCTCCAATAGCCTATACATTGCCCAAGGACAGGGACAACCCCTCTATCTTTATTAGTGCTAGAACCTGGCACACAGGCTGACAAAAATAGGCACTTAATAAATATTTGTTCTAAGAACCAACTAACTACAGGGGCAGTGACCATAACGGAGAGAACTATACAAGCCCTCAGATGCACTGAAATGAGGTCAGACTACATTGAGTTTGAAAATAACCATGTTTAAATAATCTCAGATTAGTGTGCAGCCTTTAACTGTAATGAAGATGCTGAGAAATGCAATGTAGTGATTCTCTTAACAAACTGATAAGTGTTCCATAAAGAAACCTTGTGCATATTGCTAGCCAGATTGCTCTTCCATTTGTGCCTTGAGATCATTTCACGTGGGACCTGTCACTGAGAGAGTTGGGCTGGCTGAGAGCAGGGGCTTTCAGACTCAGCCTGGGGACCCCGAATGAGAACGGGGAGCCCTTTAGCCTCTTGAAATTGTCTGCAAAATCTATAGCATTACTTATACATTTCTCTACGAAGATAGTCAATTATTTATATCCCATCCCTTAAAAAAAAAATCCCATTCTTAAAGGAATCTTGACTCTAAAAGATTATGAGCTCAGGCTTAGAACGAGGCAGAAGACTCCTGTATTTTCTCTTGGGCGAGCAAGTCTGACCATGTTGTGGTGTGTTAACACCTGACTTCTCATGCATTAAACTGATGAATAAAAGTTTTTTTTTATCTTTCTGAATATATTTCTCTAACTTCTAAATACATTCTTTCTTACAGAAAAGGGATTTATAAATGCTACCGATTCAAGTGACGATTATGAAATTGACCAATATGAAGAGTTTTGCTTTTCCGTCAGGTTCAAAGCGTATCCACAAATCAGATGCACGTGGACCTTCTCTCAAAAATCATTTCCTTGTGAACAAAGGGGTCTTGATGATGGATACAGGTGAGGCCAGAAAGAGCCCTAAGGCTTCCTTTTTAGCACAACCTTCCTTCCCTGTTGCCCTGAAGAAGAGAAGCTTTAAACTGACGGATGTGAATTCCCTTATTAGGAGTTTATTATTGAGTTGAAATTGAAGACGAGAATGCAAGTGGCAGATGCGAGGAGTCCATGGGTCCATGGTAGAAAGACAGTCTGACCCGTTGGAGTACGGTTCTGTGGCGTTTTCTGAGTCACAAGATAGTTGCTTCCTGTTTATGAGTATGGTGCACCGAGTCTCCCTTAGCATTAGCACATTTGCAGCTGATTGAGGAAGTAAAACTTCTTAAAAATAGGAAAACATTACCTATAGGTACATTGATTGGAGTTTTTAAAACATAAATGTAGAAATAGCTCAGTAGTAAGTGGTAAGGAAAATGTTATTTTCCCGAGAGTTTGTACAGTTATTAAGAGTCTCTTGTAGGAGGAATTCTTCATTCCTTCTTTGGAAAACAAAAGGCACCTCTTACCTATTTAAACTAATTCTAGGTAGTGACATGGTTTCAGGCTAAACTGTGAGCGGCTAGGACACACATATTATCTCTCAAACAAGACACTGAATCATTGTTTTTCAGCCTGTGACTCATAAATCAACTACGTAAGAATCGTCTTGGCAAATGTTGAAGATGTGCATTCCTAGCTCCCATTTCAGACATGCAAAATAAAAATTGGGGCAAAAATGCCCAGATTCTGTATTTTTCTTTTCAAGAGACGGTCTGTCACCCACGGTGAAGTGCAGTAGGGCAGTCATGGTTCACCGCAGCCTTGTGCTCCTGGGATCAAACCATCCTCTGGCCTCAGCCTCCCCAGTAGTAGGGACCATAGGCATGTGCCACCATGCCCAGCTATTTTTGTTTTTGGCTGGGGCTGGGTTTGAACCTGCCACTTCTGGCATATGGGACGGGCGCCCTACTCCTTTGAGCCACAGGGGCCGCCCCCCTCCAGCTATTTTTTTTTTTTTAAATTTTGTAGAGACAGAGTCTCTCAATGTTGCCTGAGGTGAGTCCAAACACCTGGACTCAAGTGATCCTCCTGCCTTGTCTGCTCTCCTTGGCTTCCTAAAGCACTGGGATTAGAGGTATAAGCTTCTGTGCTGACTCCAAGATACTATCATTTTAATATAAACTCAAAGGCCAGGCGCAGAAAAAAAAAAAAACATAGTGTTTTGGACATATTGAGTTAAATTAAATCTATTAATGAGCTTAACATCACTTGTTCCTCTTTATTTCTTTGCATAGCTAACTGGGAATTTAAAAACAATGTAGGAGGCTTGCATTGGTGGTGTGCATAATGTTGTATTTTTCTGAATAGTGCTAGATGAAGAGTAGGAGTTAATTTCTTTTCACCTTGATTCTGCAAAGTGTTTGCCTGGTGATTATTGTGTTGCTTTTCACACCCAAAGTAATTTGTAACTGGTCTTTGTTTACATTTTTTTTAAATTTTTTTTTATTTCAACTTATTACTTTGAAGGTTTTTTTTTTTAATTACTTCTTCCTCCTGTAGTGTTTTCTTGCCCACCCTGTAGTTGGGATCACAAGGTCCGGCTGTCTTATTGTCCTGTTGTTGTTGTAGAGACGGGATCTCACGCCGGCTCAACTGACTCAGGGGGTTCTTTAGCTGGTCTAGAACCTCTGAGCACAGGTCATCCACCTGCCTTGGCCTCCCATAGCGCTGGGACAACAGGCGTGAGCCACCACGCCCGGCCTTTGTTTATATTTTTAAAGAGTCCCTCTCTGCACCCTGATAATGTTCAAAACATTTTTTTGAGACAGGGTGTCATTCTGTTGTTGCCTGGACTAGAGTCCAGGGATGACGTGATCATAGCTCACTGCAACCTCAAACTCCTGGATTCAAGCAATTCTCCTGTCTCATCCTCCCAAAAACTACAAAAAAAAAAAAAAGCTGAGCACTGTGGTGGGCACCTGTAATCCCAGCTACTTGGGAGGCTAAGGCAAGAGAATCGCCTGGGCCTAGGAGTTGGAGGTTTCTGTGAGCTGTGTGATGCCACAGCACTCTACCCAGGGCAATAAAGTGAGACTCTGTCTCTTAAAAAAAAAAAAATATCTCCAGACATTGCCAAGTGTACCCTGGTGAGAAATATTACCCCTGGTTGAGAACCACTGCCTTAGAGAGATCACCCCTTAGTCCTGAGCTCTTACTCAGAACTGCCAAACTTTTAAATGTAGGTCAGGGTGGGCGGCACCTATGGCTCAAAGGAGTAAGGCGCCAGCCCCATATGCTGGAAGTGGAGGGTTCACACCCAGCCCTGGCCAAAAAAAACTGCCAAAAAAAAAAAAAAGAGGTCAGGAAATCAGCCCTTCTCTACCCTCGCTGAATTGATTGGCCTGTGCTTAAAAGGAAATTGGGGTGTCACTGTTTCCTCTCTTCTTTATATTTTGTCCTGGTGTTAGATAAGCTCTTAGCATGATGGGAATCTTTCCTGAGCCTGAGTGAAAGAGAGAAAGGATCAATTCAATTTACTTCAATAAGTATTACTTTAACATTCCCTTGTTGGGTTTGATGCTATCATGGACTGCAAGAGTGAGTAAGGTAATGTCTCTTTACATAGATTGCTGCTGTGCTGGTGACATTTGGCGTAACTTTTTGAGATTTTTATAGACTCACTGATGAGAAGACCATATCTGTGATATACGGGTCATGGGCCAATCTCGTGGGCTAGTTAATTTCATTCCATGGCCATAATCTGCACCCCTGACCCCAAGTTGTTATACTATAGAGGTAGGCAAATGAGCGAATCAGGGGAGATCTTCTTCCTATTGTGTTTTGTATTTCTCTCATTGGTAATCATCTGGTAATATAGTTACCTTTTTGTATGTTGTAGCTCACCAGTGGGTTTGGCACTTGCCATTAACACCCAACGCTCAGGGCTCACTGTATTTAGAAGTTTTGAAGAGCTACAGTCTTTGTTGGTGCTGACGAAGTACCAGATGTTATGTGTCCCTGAATATACAAGGCAAAGGAAAGATGGAGACTCCTTTGGGAAAAAGAAGTTCAAAATATCGAACAAAAAAAATCAAACAATGAAAAATTGGAACACCTCTTAATTGAGCTGGGGGATGGCAGACTAAATTATAATCTGAGTTCTTTTCAACTTTTTATTATAAAAAGTTTCAGATTTACTAATAAGCTGAAAGAATAGTGCAGTGAGCATTCCTTACCCACCTACATCTGGCAATTTAATTGAACTGAGTTTATTTTGTGAAGTACAGTATTTCAATCATGTTGCAAGATTGTACATGCAAAGTGATGCAAGATTTTTGGTTTTTGTTTTAAATTTGTAACCAAAAGACCTCTGTAATAACATTACTCCTGAAAAAGCTTTGGCGTGGTCATGATGTGTGTGCCAGAAGGCTCTCCCACCTTCACAGCTTCATTTCTCCAATTTACTTCCTCAAATATTACACCAAAGTTTATTAGGACTTGCTTTTACGTGTTTGTATTTTATTTTTATTTATTTATTTGTTTTAGAGACAGAGTCTCACTTTGTCACCTGGTAGAGTGCCTGGACGTCACAGCTCACAGCAACCTCCAGCTCTTGGGCTTAGGTGATTCTCTTGCCTCAGCCTCCCAAGTAGCTGGGACTACAGGCACCTGCCACAATGCCCGGCTATTTTTTGTTGCACTTTGGCTGGGGCCAGGTTTGAACCTGCCACCCTTGGTATATGGGGCCAGTACCCTACCCACTGAGCCACAGTACCGCCCAGGTGTTCGTATTTTATTAAATTATAACTTGCCAGCCGTCCTAGTATCCTGGTCCTCATAAACGTTTCCAGGATATTTCACCTGTTAATTTGCATAATCTTTCTCTAGGGCTTTATTGCAAACACTAAATCTACTTTACCTTTTCCATGTTTCATGGTAAAAAACTGTATTAGACTGTTGTAACTTTTTAGTGATCTCTACGGAAAGACTCTCCTTTACCTTGCCTATTACTTCTTTTCCCTGAAATATTTAATCTTTCATCTCTATAAACCTAAGTTCTGCTGGTGACAGGCACTAGCCACTCACTGGGTAAACAGCCATGTGGTGGATGCTGATTCAGTATGAACTAAGGTCCTGTTGAGAAGAACCAACATACAGAAAAGCAAGCTCGCAGGTACAATGAGTGTCCTCGTAGAAGCTGAGTGAGCCTGTGGAAGGAACTTCTTTTTTGAAGAAGAGCCTCGAGTATAGACAGAAAGGAGAGAAAAGATGTTTGGGTCTAGGGAAATGCCAAGAGGTCCCATTAACTTCTGCTATTGGTGGCAGTGGCCCTGGCTCCTGTTCTGCCAAAGATCCCACTCATAGGGGTTATATGATGTCATAGGCTGATATCATATGATATTGTTACCGGAATTTCTTCTTCAGTAGGTTCTTGGTCTTGGGGATTCAAAGAATGAATCCACAGACCATGGATCAGTGGTAAGACAGGATTTATTTTACAGAAAAGAATACAGAAAAAGCACCAGAGCTTCAGGCAGGGGGGAAAACCCAAGTCAGAAAAAAATCTCCCCCTGAGTCCTTTGTCTAGGGGGTTATATATATATATCCTAACAAATGAATGGGTAAAAATGTCAGTGGGTTCCCAGGCCTAGGAAACTGACCAGGCCTGGGAAATGGGTGGTTTTCTGATCAGCCACAAATGCAGAGGTTAGGGAGACAGAGGCCAGGGTGGAGACTGGTGCTCCTGGAGCTGGCCACCTAGAGATGTCTCCCCAACAGTTGTCTGGCCCCCACAGCTACTGGAGCCTCCTACAGCCCCTCTGCCTACCCTCCAACCCACTGGCTCCTCTGCACTCTGCCACACCAAAATCCCAGGGTGGAGACACAACAGGCAGCAGGTCCTCCACTCAGCTGGGGCTGTGCAGGCCAGGACGCCACCGGCCCTGTGTCAGTGTCAGCCCCATCATAGGAAGCCATTCACTGAGAATAAGAGATCCTTTGAGCTCTGACTATTGCCACATAATGTGCACAAGTCTTTATATGGATTTTTCTTTTTTTGAGACAGAGTCTCACTATGTCCCTGGCTAGTCTGTCTCTATCCTATGCTAGAGACTCCCGTGGTGTCAGCCTGGCTCACAGCAGCCTCAAACTCCTGGGTTCCAGCCATCCTTCTGCCTCAGCCTCCTGAGTAGCTGGGACTGCAGGCACAGGTCACTATGCTGGGCTAATTGTTTTTCTATTTTTAGGAGACATGGGGTCTTGTGCTTCCTCAGGTTGGTCTTGAACTTCTAACCTCAAGGAGAGAAGAGACATTTGGGTCCTGCCTCCGCCTCCCCAGTAGCTGGGACTATATGTGTGAGCACTGTACCCAGCCAGATTATTTCATTTAATTCTCAAAATCCTATTTTATGAAATACGGAAACTGAGGGGAAAGTCCACCCTTCATCACTCTTGCTTTCTGAAATCGCCTTTTAACAAAAGAACACCCCAAATTCTATCTCCAGAAATCCATTTCAGACTTTTTTTTATGTGACCACCCTGAAAAGTACATAAAATATAGTTCTTTGTGCAAATGTGAAATAATTATGCCACTTGCAATCTGATTTTCCACTTTATCATGAGCATCTCTCCTGTAAGTGTATCATTATATTTACATTATTGTTTTTAATGACTGCATTGTATTCGTATTCTACTTTTATATATTTTTATTTCAACTTTTTACACATTTTTTATTTTAGCTATTGATTTTAGGGTTTTTTCCTTTTGTCTTTCTGTTAAAACAAATTTTTGATTTTTGATTTTATTTTTAGAGACAGAGTCTCACTCTGCTGCTGGGCTGGAGTGCAGCAGCTCCACAGGCACGCATAGCTCACCACAGCCTCAAGTGATCCTCCTGCCTGGGACTCCTGTGCAGCTGGACTAGTGTGAGCCATTGCTCTTTTATTTTGATGTGATCTTCCCGCTTACTGTGTACGCCACAGTAACGCTTCTAAAATTTCTTTTTTTTTTTTTTGAGACAGAATTTCACTTTGTCACCCTCAGTAGAGTGCCGTGGTGTCACAGCTCATAACAACCTCCACTGGCTCCTCTGCACTCACGGGGTTAAGCAGTTCTCTTGCCTTAGCCTCCCATGTAGTTGGGACTACAAGTACCCGGCTATTTTTTGGTTGTAGTTGTCATTGACATTTGGCAGGCCTGGGTGGGATTTGAACCCACCAGCTCTGGTGTATGGCTGGCACCCTAGCTGCTGAGCTACAGGTGCCAAGCGAGCTTCTAAAATTTGTTTTAGTCTTTTTTTTCTTTTTTTTGAGGCAGTCTCATTCTGTCCCCTGGGCTAGAATGCTGTGGTGTCAGCCTAACTCATAGCAACCTCAAACTCCCGTGTTCAGAAGATCCTCCTGTCTCAGAATCCCAAGTAGCTGGAATTAGAGATGCATGCCACCATGCCTAGCTATTTTTTTCCATTTTTACTAGAGACAGGGGCCTCAATTTTGCTCAGGCTAGTCTTGAACTCCTGGCCTCAAGCAATCTTCTTCCCCAACCTCCCAGAGTGCTAGGATTACAGGCGTGAGCCACCTCATCCAGCCCCTAAATTTCTTTTTCACTTGAGATGATTACTGGACTTAATAAGTCTCATAGTAATGATAATCTGACACATATTTTTTGTTTATTAGGTGCTAAGCCCCACTGTAAGTGATGCTTTTTTATTCTGAAAATTTCTCTAAGAACTGTATAAGGTAGATACTATTATCATATTATCTTCCGTTTACAAAGAAACTGAGGTACACAGATGTTAAGTGACTTGCCCAAGTTCACACCACCAGGCAAATTGCAGAGTCGTGATTCTAGCAAAGGCAGTTAGCTCCAATGTTTCTGTTTTTAATTTTTAAACATTTCATTATTTTGCCTCTTGATACCAACTCATTTTGAAAGTGTGAGGTTCTCACACCCAGTATATAGGAAAGTGGAAATATATACGTGTCTGTTGATTACTTAAAAATTAAAGTGTTTTCACTCTCATGAGATGTGCCATGCTGTGCTATTCCGTTTTTAATGTTGTACACCCCCAGGCTTATCCCTGAAGTCAAATAAAAATGAACCCAGTATTATGTAGAGAAATACAAAATCGTCAGTACACCCTCCCTCCCCTTGACAATCTTTTTGACTTGGGATGGATCAGGTATAACTTCAGCCAGACTGTGTTCACAGGCCCTACGGGCCCTACCGACCCCGCAGGTCGAGGGAGATGGGAGCCCAGGGCTTCCGGGTCACTGGCCCTCAGTGCTGTGCAAAGCCACCTTCAGTCTTGTCAGGCCTTCGCTTCTGGTTTCAGAAGCTCTCAGCTTCCCAGATATAGGCTTTATTATTCTCTGCTTTCTGATTTGGCTTCAGTAGACCCTTGCTGTTTGCATCAAGGATTCTTTTTTTTTTTAAGTGGCATTTATTTATTTATTTTTATTTCAAAATGTCAGTGGGTATGCAGGTTTTGTTTACATCGTTTGTTTTCGTACAGATTGAGTCAAAGTTATACGTGTAAATGTGCCTCCAGGGCACACTGTCTGGGTGAAGGGCATAAAGGATTCTTTACCTAAAATGATTCCCTGAGCCACTGGAAAGAGCCTGTCCTTTCTCAATGCCCCCCCTCTTCAGGTGCTAAATGGAAAATAAAAGTGACCTGTTGTGATTGCAGAGAAGAAAACCCTTTCCATAGCTGTAATGACAATACAGCTTCTTAAGCACCAAGGTATTCTTTCACTATAATCTCAAATGTCCTGTTTCATGACCCTGTTTAGAAAAACCCTAGGGAGGCCGAGTGCGGTGGTTCACACCTGTAATCCTAGCATCCTGGGAAGCCAAGGCGGGAGGATCCCTTGAGCTCAGGGTTTGAGACCAGCCTGAGCAATAGTGAGACTCACATCTCTACCAAAAATAAAAAAATTACCCAGGTTTGGTGGTAGGCACCTGTAGTCCCAATTACCTGGGAGGCTGAGGCAGGAGGATCACTTGAACCCAAGAGTTTCAGGTTGCTGTGAGTTAGGACACTATATCGCTCTAGCCTGGGCAACAGAGTGAGACTGTTGAGGGGGTGGGGGGGAGCGAAAGAGAGAAAGGAAGGAAGAAAGGAAAGGAAGGGAAGGGGAAAGAAAGAGAGGGAGGGAGGGAGGGGAGGAGGGGGGAGGAAGAAAGAGAAAAGGAAGGAAGGAAAGAAGGGAGGGAGGGAGAGAGGGAGGGAGGGAAATAGAAAAGCCCTAAGGGAAAAAGGGAGATTTGAATCTCCTGGTCACCTAATCTCCTAGTCTCCTTGGAATTCTCAGAGGGTCAGAGGTGGTTATGTTGTTGCTAGAGTTAACTGTCATAAACATAAGAAAAAGCAGTTTTAAGCAACCTGGATATTTGATTTTGTGTTCCCACAATTTATGTGACCAGTTTCCTACCTGGAAATTGTTCAGAAGAGTGAACGTATTTCAGGCACTATCTTGTCTAAACGGTGGCAAACCTCACTCTGTTAAGACAGCACAAAAGGCTGAAGAGGGAATGCATTTACAGAACATTTTGTTTTTTCTGCTTGATGATAAACAGCCATATTGGTCAGTTCTTTTTCTACTCTGTTGACTGTTATCTTCTATTAAGTCCCTGGCTGGCCACTCTTGCTTCCTTTATTACCTCTTCTCTTTCTTTTCAGGATCTTTGGACATTGTGTAGGGAGAATCGCACTTGGCCTTTCTGAGGCTCACATCTCTCTTTTCTTGGACTACTTGCACACTGCTTTCCTAAAGTTCAGAATGCACATGGAGCTCTTCCCCTCTTCCCTTCCCCAGGGTCCTAATCGGGCTTTCCTACAGTCTTTCTGTAACTTCCAGCTATTTCCTCCCTGTCCAAAAGTAGGTCAGGATGAGAAATTCCCCATCTTCAGCCTTCTTGTTAACAAAGCAAATAAAAAACTTATTAAAGGCTCAGCTTTTAACTGCCTGAAACTTTTGATGGGTCTGAGAAAACATTTCTCTCATCACAGTCAGAATTACCTCTGGTCCAGCAGTTAAGGGCACAGACTTGGGCTTAAAAGCTGCAACCATCCAGTGTTTTGAGTCTTGAGAGACATTTGGGACTCTGTTTTCCCCTTTATCTTCCACACACCCAGTTCAGCCCTTGCTATTTCTTCCCCCACCCCCCCACCCCGCGCCTTTTGGGTTTGCTCTTTCTTCTCCTTTCCTGTTTTCCCTGCCCCAGGTGACACTCCTCTTGGCATACTCTGAAAGCCCAAATCAGAACTTTTACCTCTTCTATTGTAGGATTTCCCGCATTCTACTGCAACTGCTTAATTATTTGTCTGCCTTCACCACCCAACTCTAAATTTTGTGAGACCAGAGACCTTATCTTTCAAACTTGCCATTAAATCCTCGATACCTCCAGCAAATAGGGTCTACCAGTGCCAGCTGAATGAATGAATTCCCGGCTTGTTACAACACCACTTCCAGACTTCCCTTTGCCATCAGGTGAATCTGAATCTTGCTCCTGACTCTCCCCCCACCCTTCTTAGAACTCCACAGCACCATCTTCCTGTTTTTCTCATCATGCCTAATTATTTGGCCTAATTATTTGGGCTTGTTTCCCAAGGTCCCAACTTGGTGATCCCACTCTACCCATCTCCCCCCAACTGCCCCTCACTGCCCTCTTTTCTCCTGCATCCCTGCACACACCTGCACCCCTAGAGAGAGGCCTCGTTGCACCCACACCACGGCCCCACAAATTCCTAGCTGCTGCCTCAGTCACAGCTCGGCCTCCTCCTTAGAGGTTTTTCCTTTTATTCTCTCATTAAAGCCAACTCATCCAGGAAAATCCAGCTCACAGTCTGCTTCTCCTAGGAAGCCCCTGAGCTTTTAATGTCTACATGGACCTCTCTGCCTTCTTTGGTCCTCTGCTGGTCTTCAGTGTAAGCCTTGAACTACTCTACTTGTCCGCCCACCTGGATCATGATACCTCTGAGGACAGGGGCTGTATCTTAGGTTTTTGGTATCCTGCATGGCTCCTAGTCGAAGGCTGGCTCCTCCTTCTGAGCTGTCTCTATAAGGAGGATTAATCAAATATCTTTGGAACAAGGCTTGGGTTTTCTTTTTTTTTTTTTTTTTTTTAGCCGGGGCTGGGGTTGAACCCACCACCTCTGGTATATGGGGCCAGCACTCTACTCCTTTGAGCCACAGGTGCCGCCCCAAGGCTTGGGTTTTCTTATTCTACTTTAAGGGAATTTTTTTCTTTTCCTCCAATTTTGTTACTGTGAGTACACAAAGGTGTATTTGACAGCTCCTTGCCCTCTTACCTCCCCTTCACTATCCAGCTTCTCACTGTGCTATTCAGTAGACATAAGTGAGTTATACCCAATATCAAGTTATCTGTATCAAAGCACTGAGTGATATAGATGAGTACTCCAAGTGGGTACTACAGCCTGCTGAGACCACTCAAGGGTGTCTGTATAAACTCAGTGGATTTGAGCCCTCATCATTGCCAATTGCTGTGTAAGTCAAGGGGTGGTCATAGGTCCTGCCTTGGACCAGCATCCATGGGCTACCCTTTCAGTAAGCAGGGCAGCTACAGGGTCCTCTACCTGCTGAGGTTCTCCCATAGTCTGGGAATCAGGCTGTCCAGAATGGATAGAACAGGAGGGGCAGGAACTTCTTTGTCTCTCTGAGGATCTCCAGCCAGCCCTAGCCCTTACTGGGTCTTATTCTGTTGCCTGGGCTAGAATGCAATGGCGGCATCATAGCTCACTGCAACCTCAAACTCCTCAAGCCATCCTCCCATTCTCCTGACTCATCGTCCCACAGTGCTAAGATTATAAACTTGAGCCACTGAATTTGGCCTTTTAATTTTTTTATAATCAGAGACAGTTTCTCACTGTGTCACCCAGGTTGGAGTGCAGTTGCTATTCATTGATTTGGGGTCATGCAAGCAAACCTCTTGCCTGAGCCTCCCAAGTAGCTGGAACTACAGGTGTGCACCACACCCAGCTCTGGAAATCACTTAAAATTTGCAGATTCTGAATCAGTGACTTTGAGACAGGGCCTGAAATTTTGCACTTCTTTTTTATTTTTGAGACAGAGTCTCAAGCTATCCCCCTGGATAGAGTGGTGTGGCATCACAGCTCACAGCAACCTCCAACTCCTGGGTTCAAGCGAGTCTCCTGCCTCAGCCTCCCAAGTAGCTGGGACCACAGGTGCCTGCCATAACGCCCAGCTATTTTTTGGTTGCAGCTGTCATTGTTGTTTCGCGGGCCAGGGCTGGATTTGCACCCGCCACCTTAGGTGTATGTGGCTGGTGCCTTAGCCACTTGAGCCACAGGCACCAAGCCAAATTTCGCATTTCTAACAAAGTTTCCAGATGATACTGATGCTGATGCTGCCTGTCTGTGGACCACATGTTAGATAGCAAGGATCTAGAACTCACACTCTTCCTTGTCTAGTGAACTTTAGCAAGTGGGAGCACTCAAGGAAGACATCTCCCACGCACACCGTTATGTGTTGTAGCATCTCCTGGAAGAATCAGGCTAAATCTGTCTTTAATTCTTTTTCAAACAGCATATCCAAGTTTTGCAACCATAAGCACCAGCCAGGAGAATATATATTCCATGCAGAAAATGATGATGCCAAATTCACCAAAATGTTCACACTGAACATAAGAAGTAAGTTAATTACTTATTAGAAGTAATTAATAACTTAAGTAATAACTTAAGAAATTATTGCCAAGAAGTTAATTTTGATCTTATAACTCCTTAATTCCTTGTTTATTTTAGCCAGGAAGAGGTAAGTGATGACTTAAGTGGGGTGCTACAGAACTATTGGGTTTTTTTTTTTTTGAGACAGAGTCTCACTATGTCACCCTCAGTAGAGTGCTGTAACATCACAGCTCACAGCAACCTCAAACTCTTGTGCTTAAGTGATTGTCTTGCCTCAGCCTCCCAAATAGCTGGGACTACTTGCACCTGCCACAACAGCCAGCTATTTTTTCGTTGTAGTTGTCTTTGTTGTTTAACAAGCTTGGGCTGGGTTTGAACCTGGTGTATGTGGCCGGTGCCCTAACCCCTGTGCTATGGGCACCGAGCCTACAGAACTGTTCTTGTACATGGAAATGTCCTGAAACTTTACTCTTGTATCCACTGGCTTTGGTCTTGTATCTTTTTCTGTGTTTATCCATAGAGGCTGGAAGATCTATTCCATCTCATCCCTGAATATGCTTTACTTTATTGACTTTAATACTTTGAAAGGTCACGCTAAGGAAAGGATGAAAGCTATATTACCTGCCATTTATTTGCTTTAATAATTTTTATTTCTTTGGTCTATAAAAAAGATGAATGTGCATTTCCTTGGGCTTTCTGCAGCTATTGCTCCTAAAGCCGAGAGTCATATTTGAAGGTGTGTGGGTGGATAGAAGTCTACACCTCACCTCTCTCCAGGAGGAGCCTAGCCGTAGACAAGCGGAGAGGTGTTAGGGCTGCCTCCAGAAGGTTACATGGTAAAGGGGTAAGAAGGAATAGCCCGAGGTCTCGTGGTATCCCAAATGAGACATCCTCCCAGAAGCACGACCTGCCATGGAGTAAGTGGGCAGCCTGTACTGAAGCCAACTTTGTAACCATTTGGGGACATACACGCCACCAGCTTATTTTACGTGTCATTCTCTGCAGGGAAACCTCAAGTGCTAGTAGAAGAAGCATCAGCAAGCAAGGCGTCTTGCTCCTCAGATGGATACCCATTACCATCTTGGACCTGGAGGAAATGTTCTGACAAGTCTCTCAAGTAATCACAATGTTGCCATCTTATTATGTCGCCCTCACTAGAGTGCTATAGTGTCACAGCTCACAGCAACCTCAAACTCTTGGGCTTAAGTGATTCTCTTACCTCAGCCTCCCAAGTAGCTGGGACTACAGGCACCCGCCACAGTGCCTGGCTATTTTTTGTTGTGGTTGTCATTGTTGTTTGGCAGGCCCAGGCCAGGTTCGAACCTGCCACCCTTGGTGTATGTGGCTGGTGCTGTAACCACTGTTCTACAGGTGCCAAGCCATGAAACTCTTTTTAGAGAATACTATTTAAGATGTTTATCTTCTGAATCAACCATAGTTCTCAACTATTTTATCACAGATTTAGTCACAGATTTTATTCAGATATCTTTTTTTTTGGAGACAGAGCCTCAAGCTGTTGCCCTGTGTAGAGTGCGATGGCATCAGATCTCACATCAACCTTCAACTCCTGGGCTCAAGTGAGTCTCCTGCCTCCGCCTCCCAAGTAGCTGGGATCACAGGCGCCTGCAACAGCGCCCAGCTGTTTTTTGGCTGCAGCCGTCATTGCTGTTTGGCGGGCCCCGGCTGGATTCAAACCCGCCAACTCAGGTGTATGTGGCTGGAGCCTTAGCCACTTGAGCCACAGGTGCTGAGCCGGTTTTATTCAGATATAATAGATGGATCTCTTTTAGAGCTCGCTGCCCAAACCCTAACTTGAGATGTGATGGCAGCCCCACCTGTCTAACTTCTCTGTCTGCCATTTCTTTTCAGCTGCACAGAAGAAATCCCAGAAGGAGTCTGGAATAGAAAAGCTAACAGAAAAGTGTTTGGGCAGTGGGTGTCCAGCAGTACTCTAAACATGAGTGAGGCCGTGAGAGGCTTCCTCGTCAAGTGCTGTGCCTACAATTCTGTTGGCACGTCCTGTGAAACCATCCTTTTAAACTCCCCAGGTATGTACAGCGGTGGCTATTGTACTGTCCCCCACTGGGAAGTCCCCACTAGAAGTTAGTCCCTGTCACTGGCTTTTATTGGGAGAATTTTACAAGAAAGTATAGGTTCAGTGTGTAAGAAGAGAAGGCTTTTGGGGGTCAGGTGAGGCTCCCCACTGCCACAGACTGTTTTGCAGGTGGGGGCAGAGTTCTCCTTTCCCAAGTTACGGTGATGTGGAAAACCATATACTCCCCGTATGAGGAATCTTGACCCAACTCTAGAAAAACAGATTTAGTGTCTGGGAGTCTCTATAATTTTCCCTCTTGTTTAATCTCATTTACTTGTCTTTAGCCTGCTGTTTTTTAATTTTTTTTTTCTGAGACGGAGCCTCAAGCTATCCCCCTGGGTAGAGTGCCATGGCATCACAGCTCATAGCAACCTCCAACTCCTGGGCTCAAGCGAGTCTCCTGCCTCAGCCTCCCAAGTAGCTGGGAGCACAGGCGCCCGCCACAACGCCTGGCCATTTTTTGGTTGCAGCCATCATTGTTGTTTGGAGGGCCCGGGCTGGGGATTCGAACCCACCACCTTAGGTGTACGTGGCTGGCGCCTTAGCTGATTGAGCCACAGGCGCCAAGCCTAGCCTGCTGTTTTATAAGTTTGGGTTTGTTTCTTAGACCTCTCCTAACATAAACAATTCTGAAACCTGGCCACCTACGCTAATAGCTTAGAAATAGAACTAACGTCTCCACAGTCATATCAAACCTTTATAGAAGAAAAACGAACTTTTTACTCTGACTTATATATCTTGTGGGTTTAAGTCAACACAATTCTTACAACCCTAGTCAATTTTTTTCAATTTAATTAATTAATTAATTTTTTGAGCTACAGCAAGACTGTCACCCTGGGTAGAGTGTCATGGCGTCATCATAACTCACAGCAACCTCAAACTCTTGGGCTCAAGCAATCCTCTTGCCTCAGTTTTCTTTGTTTTTCTTTCTACGTTTTAGTAGAGATGGGTTTTTGCTCTTGCTCAGACTGGTCTCGAACTCCTGAGCTCAAGCCATTCGCCTGCCTCACCCTCCCAGAGTACTAGGATTACAGATGTGAGCCACTGAGCCTGGCCAGGAAAAGGTTTTTAAAAAGGGATTCAGAATCACATATAATGTTCTAGGAAAGAAATGTGTGCCGTGCAGAGGTGTTGCCTGATTTTTGGTGGGGTGTAGAGTATATGCAGAGTGCTTATAAGGACTGAAAGTAGCGATTAGCGAAACAGGATGTGAGAGATGATAACAAGGGACCCAGTATCTGATACCAAACAGGAATTCCATTTCACTGCTGAGTGACCCTCTCCTGTTGCAGGTTCCTTCCCTTTCATTCAAGACAACGTCTCATTCTATGCAACAATTGGGCTTAGTCTTCTCTTCATTGTCGTTTTAACCGTGCTCATATGTCACAAGTACAAAAAGGTAAAAGCAAAGGTAAAAATTCCTTGCCGGGTCCTATATGTGCAGAGCTGCCTGTGCCTAACCGACTCATCATTTCGTCTCTGAAGCAATTTAGGTATGAGAGCCAGCTGCAGATGGTGCAGGTGACTGGCTCCCTGGATAATGAGTACTTCTACGTCGACTTCAGAGAATATGAATATGATCTCAAATGGGAATTTCCACGAGAAAATTTAGAGTTCGGTAAGAATAAAATGTTCCGGCTGTTTGTGTAGCATTTCCATTCCTTTGGGAAAGTCTTTAAAATGCACTTTCCGTTTACCTTTGCAGGGAAGGTGCTAGGATCGGGCGCTTTTGGAAAGGTCATGAATGCGACAGCTTATGGAATCAGTAAAACAGGAGTCTCAATCCAGGTTGCAGTCAAAATGCTGAAAGGTACCACACAGCGGCATGAAAGATGCACAGAGATGGGAGGCACCGTTTCCTGCCCGCCCCTTCTCTTTCCCATCCTTTTTGTGGCCTCCTTTTGCCAGGCTTGAAGGCTAAAAAAGGGAGTAGGTTGGGGTTAGTGTCAACCAAGTCACGAGTATAACATACAGGCCAGGAATACACACTCTGCCTCTTCTTCCTCTTCTCTCTTTGTTTAGTTTTTATCAGCTTCCACATTTGGGCTATAGTTGTTTCTTACATTCTGACACAGACTCAGGGTGGAAGACCCAACCAAGGTCTGCTATATCCTCACTTCCCACTTGTGGCTCCATCCAGGCCCATCTGGCGTGCAGCCCCTGGCTCCCCTCACCACCGCTGCCAGCTGGCTCTCCTGCTCACATCTGTAGTGACCTCCAACTAAGTCCAGTGGGCACTTTTCAGCCTTCATGTTGGTTTATTTTTCTGTGTAAATTAGTACCATCCACCATTCTCTCCATCTGGAAACACAGTCTCCCTTTGAGTTCCATGTCACCATATTCTGGCTTTCCTTGTGACTGTCCGGTAATGTTAAACTGCTTCTCAGTCCTTTGCTGGTCCTTTCTCTTCCATCCAGCTTGTTTCTGTCACTCCACACTCTCACTGCAGGCTGTCTCCTCTTTCTGTGTCCCAGTGGTCCCCAAGATTGTGTTTCCCCTCAGAGCTTCAGGTTCAGATGTCCAGTGCTTGAATGTCTAGAAAGCCCCTCTAATAGCGAACTCCCCTAGCCCCGGCCCCCCATCAAGGCTCCTCTGTCTGTGATTGGTAACGAGCGCCAAAGAATAGCCACATTCCACACAACTGGGCAGGGCCGCTACTCCTATTAGGCTTCGTGTTGAAGCCTGAGGTTACCTTCAGCCCGCCCTCTCTTCTCCATCTGTTACTGCCACCCTAGGCCAGGCCCTCTCTCGGGGACAGCTGCAGCAGCCTCCCAGGCAGGCACCCCGTACCCACTCTTGCCTCCCCCTGGATCTCTGTGGTTCTGAAAGCCAAAAGACATCAGCCGGTTTCCCTCCTGCACGTTGCCTCCACGACCCTGTGTGCTTTGGCCGCCACTCACCTCTTGCCCTCCCCGCGTGGCTGGAGGCCTCTTTCAGTTCCTCAGAGCCCTGTGCGCAGGGCCTCTGCACAAGCGGATCCTCCTGCTCCCCTTCCTCTTTCACTTAGGTCAGGCGCACCCCTTCAGCCTCAGCACCACTTTCTCAAGGAATTCTTCTCTCACACCACACACAGCGAGGCCGAGCCCTAAGGTGCAAAATGTCGTCTGGGCTCTCCGCAGGCTTCCCCATAGAATTTGTCACCTTGGAGAGCAGGGGCCCTGTCTGTTCTGCTCTCTCTCACCTTTGCCTGTCTGTTCCTTCAGTGAGAGCTTCAGAGACCGCAGCCAGCACTGTCCTCCCTCCTGTCCATGTGAATTCTCCTGGCTACCTCGTATTTTTCTTCAGGTCTCAGTTTAGACAGTTAGTGCTCCTTACCCCCCACCCCTCCAAGGCTATGTTAGCTGTCCCTTTTGTGTGATTCCATAGTGCCCCTACCTTCCTTTGCCATGTTGCAATTATCACACTATATTTGATGGATCATTTACTCATCTCCCTTTTCCAGAAGACTCTAAACTCCAGGGAGGAAGGGGCTGGGTCTTGCTTACTTGTTAGTCCACTTCCCAATGCCTGGCACATGGCCTCCCATACAGTAGGCACTAAGTAAATACTTGCTGAATGAGTGAATGAAAGAGGTAATGGTATATGAACGTGCTTTGAAAAGGTTAAGCATGCCAGAATATGTAAGACATTATTTTGTTCGTGAAGAACAGGATACGGACAACTAAAAGCCCCAGTCCCTATAACATGAAACAGTGGAAGACGTGATGTGCTGGTGGGGGAAGTCCTGGTACACACAGGAAATCCCACTCCCAAGGCAAGATCTTGGAAACAAGGATACCCCCGAGAGCGCACTCTAATCAAAATAGAGGATGTCCACACTGTGGAGAAGCCACCATAAGGCCCAGGATGTCTTCCAGGACAAAATAAGGGACCTGGAAATCAAATCAAATATTCCCTGAATTTAGGAAAGGTTACAGGTCTGTAAGAAAGAATAAGTTAACAGAAGGCTGGGTGCCTAGAACCTGGGGAGGGAACTCAGAGACCCTGCCCTTGGCCCAGGGTGCCTTGAGCAGTAGCACTTCAGCCCCACTGACAGGTGCCCTTGGAGTTCCTCACTAGCTCTACCCATGCTGTGAGTGCTTCCAAGCGAGGTTATGAGGACAATTTGTTTCCAGGGAGAGATAATCCCCTGACCAACCATCATATTCTAGCCTGTTTGGTGGTTATATTTCTCATTTCTTGAGAACTTACTTAGTGGGAACTAGTCCTCTTTGACCTCCTCCCACTAGACTTACTGACAAATTTAAGGTTCCAGGGCCAAGGACCACTGGTTGGAGCCAATCACCCTCACTGACACTCCTATCTGGCCTCTTTACAACTTCAACAAATCCAAGAGTTAAAACCAAGAAACAAACAACAAAGAAAGTGTGTTTCTCTCTTTGGCATATCTGTTAACTCACACTATGGAGGAAAAGTGTGTGTTATTGTTTTGTTTGTTTTGAGCGCCAACTGCAGGAATTTTTATTTTGGTAGGTAAAGTCCACTAGAAAGGTATGTCACTAGCTTTACCATTCATACCACAGTCTTTGAAATTCTGCCTTAAAACACAGGATTTGTGATTTAAAATTTATGCATTTTTGTTTGTTTCTCTCTGGCAATTTAAACAATGTAAATTAGCTCTGAACTGAAGAAAATTTTAATTTATTAAATTACACAGAATTCCTTTTTACGTGAGTTTTACTTTTTTTGTGCTCCTTCACTCACAGAAAAAGCAGACAGTTCTGAAAGAGAGGCCCTCATGTCGGAACTCAAAATGATGACTCATCTGGGAAGCCACGAGAACATCGTGAATCTGCTGGGGGCTTGCACACTGTCAGGTAATCAGTTTCTGCTCAAAACACCTAATCAAAAATAGTTTAGCCCAAAGACAAAGAGGGCATGTGTCCTCATTTTCTCCCCTATTTTCTCAGTCACAGTGTGGGCTCTCAAATCCAAATCGCGTTAGACACTGAGCTCTCCAGGAATCAGATGGGTCAATATAAAGAATGTCCTTCTGTCACCTGCTTTATTGCAATATACATAATTCTAGCCTGAATAAAAAGAACGGCAACATGCAAGTTCATGGTGTGGTGTCTGTGCTTCTTCCTCAGCTATGATGCTGGCGTAAATGCAGTGAGGAGAACGGTCACAGGGCTTGGCCACTGTGCCAGGTGGGCTGCCTTCAAAGAAGGCACAGTCAACCTGGGATTTCAGATTCACTTTCCTAGAATTCTCTGGGGTATGCTCCCTGATTTTCGCATAATGTGTCTGGAAATACCCACCTCAAGCAACATCCTTTCTAGAATATCAGGCCTGGGGCTGGGACTAATAGAAGAGAAAAAGAAAAATGGATCTAAGAGAGGATCCGTAATATGTCTATTTCCCTTCATCAGGAAAACAACAAATCAGCATGTATTGACCATGTATTGACCAAGTCCTCACAAGACAGCTAGTATGTTATTCCCAGTTTCAAACTGGGAAATCCAGGAGGCCAGGAGTAGGAGTGAGGCCAGAGAGAAAGGCAAGAAGATGCTGCTTCCCAAAGGAGTTTGCACAAAGAGTTGAAATTGAGCTAAAGTATAAGAAGAGCCAGGCTCTGGGAAAGTTGTGGTCTCTCAAAGTCTGGGGAGAACTGAGCCCTCAGAGAGTATGTTGTCTGCTACCCGGACTTCTGGAAAAAACAGCTGGGTATTTGGGTACCTAGAATTAAAACTTTAATTATTGCAGGACCAATTTACTTGATCTTTGAATATTGTTGCTATGGTGATCTTCTCAACTATCTAAGAAGTAAAAGAGAGAAATTTCACAGGACATGGACAGAGATTTTCAAGGAACACAATTTCAGTTTTTACCCAACTTTCCAATCACAACCAAATTCCAGGTAAGAGTTTCATAATTATGCATCATGAAACGTAGACAAAATTTGCTGGTCAAACGCCTTCCACTGATGGGTTTCTAAAGGCATTGTGTAGACAGCGGGTCCTGAGACCTAGAAAGTTTATCTTTGCTAAACTTGCCCTGTTGGTTTGGAGCTATGAATCTTGTTCCTTCCCTTAGTACAGGTACTAGAGCTGAGCTAGCCTCTTTCTATCCATGCCTGGATCGTACCCTACAAGATTATTTAATTGGTTTGGGGACTTTGTTGCCACACAGGTATTGGTAGAAAGAATGAAAACCTTTTTTCAAAGTCCTTAACATAATTATAGAGAATAGCTCAGATCATGGGATGACTGAGCTCTAAACTAGAAAGTTGGACTTCACAAGCAGCACCTGTGGCTCAGTGGGTAGGGCGCTGGCCCCAAATACCAAGGGTGGCAGGTTTGAACCCGGCCCTGGCCAAACTGGAACAAAAAATAGCCGAGTGTTGTGGTGGGCACCTGTAGTCCCAGCTACTTGGGAGGCTGAGGCAGGAGAATTGCCTAAGCCCAGGAGTTGGGGGTTGCTGTGGGCATCCTGCCAGGATTTATTGCCTCAGCATGCATAAATGAAGGCGTTAGGAACTTGGTGGGTTATTCTTCCTTATCCCCAGATTTCTCACTAACTAGTTGGCCATCATAGCTTACAGCACCTTTCTTTGACTCCTCCACTCTCAGTGCATTCTTGTTTGTTTGTTTGTTTGAGACAGAGTCTCACTTGGATGCCCTGTTAGAGCGCTGTGGGATCATAGCTCACAGCAACCTCCAACTCTTGGTCTCAAGCAATTCTCTTGCCTCCCTAGTAGCTGGGACTATAGGCACTCACCACAATGCCTGGCTATTTTTTTTTTTCAGAGACGAGGGTCTCTTGCTCAGGCAATCCTCCTGCCTTGGCCTCCCAGAGTGCTAGGATTACAGGCGTGAGCCACTGCACTTGGCCTTTCCTCAGTGCATTCTTTTTTTTTTTGAGACAGAGTCTCACTATGTCACCCTCAGTAGAGTGTCATGGCAGCACAGCTCACAGCAACCTCAAACTCTTGGGCTTAAGAGATTCTCCTGTCTCAGCCTCCCTCTGGGAATACAGGTGCCCGCCACAACGCTCCGCTATTTTTTATTGTTGTTGCAGTTGTCATTGTTGTTTCAGCTGGCTCAGGCTGGGTTCAAATCCGACAGCCTGGGTGTATGTGGCCAGTGCCCTATCCACTGAGCTACAGGCGCTGTTCTACCTCCTTGCTGTATTCTTACTTTCCTGCGTATGAGGAAGCTCTTCATTATTCTAAAGGCATGTTTGTTCGCCAGAGGCTTTTTTCTTAACCTTGGAACCTTTGGGGAATGTCTTTGAGATTGACAGCTTTGTTTTCTTAGAACTTAAGTTTCAGTGCAGGTCTTTGGCTTTGAAAGTCTGAGGCGGAGACCCCAAGCATCTTAAACCACAGTGGCCCCCGGAGGCCCCAGGCACTCTGTGTGCAGTTGCCCATCTCCAGTCCTCCCCTCTACTCATTTCTTAGTTCATAGTCTAGAGAAGTGATTTTCAACTGGTGTGCTGGGAGAAGATCTTAGGTGTGCTGTGAAAAATTTTAAAAATCGTTAATTAAATTATCTTTGAAAGAAGTTCAAAGCACAGTAAGTATATTCTTTTTTGGTTGTACTTTTTTTTGGTGGGGGAGGGGTCAACATAATTTATGTGTGCCATGAAAGTTTACCTAAGGTTCAAATGTGCTGTAAGATAAAAAGAAAGTTGAAAACAGTTGAGAGTTGGCCGGGCTCATGCCTGTAAATTGTAGGGGAGGCTGAGGCAGGTGGATTTTGTGAGCTCAGAGGTTCAAGACCAGCCTGAGCAACATCGAGACCCTGTCTCTAACAAAATAGCTGGGCGTGTGGTAGCAGGCACCTGAAGTCCCAGCTACTCTGGAGGCTGAGGCAAGAGAATCACTTAAGCCCAAGAGTTTGAGGTTGTTGTCAGCTATGATGCCAAAGCACTCTACTGAGGGTGACAAAGTAAGATTGTCTCAGAAAGAAAAGAAAACACTGTAGAATTAAGAGAACTCTATACAGTGCCATCCACAGTCCAGTCTAGAACAGAGAGTTTATGCTAATGTGTTGGACATGTGGACCAGCACTCCGTGGTCTAGTCATTGGAGTTAAATATGCTAAAGTTATTTCTTTTGAAACATTTGTGGTCTGAAAGCATTAAAGTATTTCCCAAAGATACATAAATTGTAAATTGGGTTAAACTCCTGTGTCGGAAAAAATGAAATTGTTATCTATTTATCATTTCTACAGAAGTCCTCAGTGAAGAGTTCCACATAACTTAAAAGAGATTTTTATGATGACTATTTATTAATTTCGCAGTAAGAAAAAATAGGCCTTACAAAGGCAAACTTGAAAAAAGGTAGTTAAGCACAGGTCTCTAGGGAAGATCTGTATCACACGTGAGCTTGTAAAGGGAAAGTGGCGGAGAAGGAGGTGTGAATCCCAGTTCCACTCTTCATTAGTTCTGTGATGCCAGCAAATTATATTTATCCCACCAAGCCTAATTTCTGTGTTATTAAATGTGACTTTAGGCGGGTGCAGTGGGCTCAGGCCTGTAATCCTAACACTTTAGGTGGCAGAGGTGGGAAGATTGCTTGAGGCTAGGAGTTCAAGACCAGCTTGAGCAAGAGGAAGACCCGCTTCCATCTTCTCTACAAAAAAAAAGAAGAAAAGAAAAGAAAAAGAAAAAGTTAGCCAGGCATGGAGATGTGTGCCTGTAATCCCAGCTACTAGGGAGACTGAGGTGGGAGGATCCCTTGAGCCTAGGAGTTTGAGGTTGCTGTGAACTGTGACAGCACCACTGTACTCTAGCCCAGGTGACAGGGTGAGACTATCTCAAAAAAAAAAAAAAAAAAAAGTAGTTGGTGGCAAGGACTGAGTGAGGTCCTTTTTGAACTGTAAGACTTGATACAGAAAACAGGGATCTTATTTTGGACAGGCAAGCCCAATTTCACAGATGTTTTTAATGTACATAAAAAATGGACTAGTTGATGGTGTGCTTTTAATTTAAAGCTCATTTGTAATTGGAATCCATTTACTTGAGAAATTGTTTTCTATAAAATGTCTGCTCAGAAAAAAGAACATAAATAATGAAAAACAAATTTTTTTTTAATAGTATGCCTGGTTCAAGAGAAGTTCAAATACATCAGGATTCGGATCAGGTCTCAGGGCTCCATGGGAATTCATTTCATTCTGAAGGTAATATTTTTATTGTGAGTAGTAATGCTTGAAAATGGGGGTGGACACAAGAGTTTTATGTTAACTATTTTTAAAAAGCATGTAATAGCAAAGACATTTTTTTCTTTGCTAATGTTGGATGATAGTTAAAAGCCACAGTTTATATATGGTGAATTTTATATCAATGTTCAACTAATAAACACTGAGCTATCTTATTTGTTTTTTTTTTTTTTTTTGAGACAGAGCCTCAAGCTATCCCCCTGGGTAGAGTGCTGTGGCTTCACAGCTCACAGCAACCTCCAACTCCTGTGCTCAAGCTAATCTCCTGCCTCAGCCTCCCAAGTAGCTGGGACCACAGGCGCCCGCCACAACGCCCGGCTATTTTTTGGTTGCAGTGTCATTGTTGTTTGGCAAGTCCGGGCTGGATTCGAACCCACCACCTTAGGTGTATGTGGCTGGCGTCTTAGCCACTTGAGCCACAGGCACCAAGCCAGCTATCTTATTTGGTCAGGTTATTCTTTTTAAAGTTATAAATGAATTAGAGACTTCTTATTACTGATAAGTGTAAAAGGTAATGAGTTCTAGAGTCAGACAGAATTTGGGTTGACTTCTGGTTACCTCACTTTCTGACTCAATGACTTTAGACAAGTTACTCAACCCTTAGAATCACAGTTTTCTGACAGCTCCTTATTGGAGAAGTCTGCTTTCTACCATTTTTGAAAGTGTATTTAAAAAAGAAATCACAAAATGGGCCTAACACTGTCTTCCTCACAGGACTGTTAAAAGGCATAAAAGGAAGAACATTAAATGCACAATACAGGCTGCTATGGCCTTTAATCCTAGCACTCTGGGAGGCCAAAGTAGGAGAATCATGTGAACTCCACAGTTCAAGACCAGCCTGAGCAAGAGCTAGACCCAATCTTTGCTAAAAGAAACATAGTCTGCCAGGTGAGATGGCTCATGCCTGTAATCTTAGCAGGCAGGCTAAGGCAGGTGGATTGCCTGAGCTCAGGAGTTTGAGAACAGCCTGAGCAAGAGTGAGATCCCATCTCTAAAACTAGCTGGATGTTGTGGCAGGCACCGATAGTCCCAGCCAGTTACTTGGGAGACTAAGGCAAGAGGATCATTTGAGCCCAGGAGTTTGAGGCTGCTGTAAGTTATGATGCAATAGCTCTCTAACCAGGGCAACAGGGTGAGACTCTCTCAAAACAAACAACGGGTGGTGCCTGTGGCTCCAGGAGTAGGGTGCCAGCCCCATATACCGGAGGTGATAGGTTCAAACCTGGCCCCGGCCCAAAAACAAACAAATAATACGTTTTATAAAATGTGATACTCAATTAACATTAATTCCTTTCCCAAAGTGACAAAAAGGGCATCTGAAACTCCTGAGTAATGAAGTGAGTGTCTGTCGTCTATATAACCTGGGAATTCATCTCTAACCAAAAAGAATCTTGCTGTGACCCTATGTAATTCTCAGCACCCACAGGCCAGCTCCAGCGCTGCCGAGAAGACCATGTGTGGTTTGTGTGTGGGTCTCATTTCCCCACCCAGCTCTGGCTTCCTGTAGAGATTTAATAAGGTGGCTTCCTAGAGCTGCGGCAAAATGTGAAGATTGGCTCTATTTTACAGATGAAATTGAATATGAAAACCAAAAAAGGCTGGAGGAGGAAGAGGACTTGAATGTACTTACATTTGAAGATCTTCTTTGCTTTGCATATCAAGTTGCCAAAGGAATGGAATTTCTGGAATTTAACTCAGTAAGCTCCTTTTAGAGGAAAAAAACCCCAAATTTTAATTATGAAAAATATGTCCTTATATGTTTTTTTCTTGTTTATTTTAACTTGCATCCCTCAAGTCTGTCTCCCCCCCCCCACCCCCTGCCCCTTCACTGTTGGAGTTTCTAGAATGTGTAATTATAGCATAAAGGCCCAGTCTCCCTTATTAGGTAATGGATTTCCCAGGCTATCCAACATCCCGGAAAGCTTCCAGGGCAGAAGGTCAAGATAGGAAATGTTCAGCTATCCCACCTCACAGGGAAGCAGGGCATTGTGAGGGTCGCCTGGGACAGTGGTTCATGTTGTGCCCCCATGTGGCCGTTTGACTCAACGGGTCCATGGAGTGTGCTCTGTTTGCTGAGCTCATCACTGTCTTAATTTGCACAGAGCAAATTGTTCCTTTGTTTCTGATCCCAGATCCACTTGAGTCTGCCTCAAACCATGGTCTCTACCCCAGTTTTGCATTCTTTCTGTATTGCCTTTCAGCCCTGCTGTTTTCTGCAATTTCAAATGTTTCATAACTAAAAGCAGGTAAAAGCACTCTGGGGTTATTTTGTTTCCTTGCCTTCTCTTATTTCCCAAATCTCTTCCCCTTCTGTTTCTTTTCTTTCTTTTTTCTTCTTCCTTTTTTTTTTTGGAGATGAGGTCTTACCATGCTGCTCATGCTGGTCTCAAATTCATGGCCTCAAACAATCCTCTGACCTTAGCCTCCCAAGTAGCTGGAATTAGAGGTGCAAGCCACTCCACCTGGCTTCTCCTCTTTTCTCTATTCCCTCCCTCCATTCTCTGTCCTTTGCCTCTTCTCTCTTTTTTCCTCTCTGAATTTGGAGAGACTAATTTCAACTGCATTTCTTTTATTTCTTTAAAAAATTAGTCTCAATAATATTTCCCCACATTTCAACTCCGAAGCACTTTCTGCCTTTAATCTCCCCTCTCTGCTATTTAGATTACCCTTTCCTCAGGCTCCTCACCCACCCTGTTCTTTGACTATAGTCCACATACACAGCCAGGATAGCGCTATGTCTTTATTGATGCTGGAGAGCAGCTACTTAGATTGGCTGGGTTTGGAGCCTGTAGCTAAGTAAATGTTCAAACCACTCACACCTGGCCATCAGGGGGCTCTGCTTCCCTCCCTCCGTGCCCCTGGGCTTTTAATAATAGGCATTCTGAAGTTTCTTAGACTCCCTCCTCTTCTGTCTTCACTTTATGCCTTCCCCTCTGAATCATTCCTGTCATTGTCTCCAGCATTTTCCTCCCTCCTTCTCTGACTGTCCCTCAGTTTCCTTGGTAGGCTCTCAACTTCATCAAACATTTGCAGAACCTGACTATGTGCCAAGCACTGTTCTTTGTACTGGGGATACAGAGTCAGTCATGATTAGACCCCTGGGCTCAAAGATCTTATGATTGATAGGAAAGAAAGAGATGAGCAGATGTGCAAATCAAAGATGACACTGCAGTGTGATGAATATTGTGACTGGAGTAGGTTCTGGCAACCCCAGGGAGGGACATGCACATCAGACCTGGGGGGTGGGGCACGGAGATGAGAAGAAAAGGTTTTCCCAAGGGATGCATGCTTGGGCTAAGGAGATTTTTGAAAGAAAAGGAAACATGGAATGGGATAGGCAACATAGAATCGGGAAGAGTTTTTTTTTCTTAGATAAAGGTAATGAGTTAGCTATATTGAATGTGAAGTGCCTTGAGCAACTCAGTAGAGCTTAGTGTAGATTCTTGGGCATGCCTTTCTGAAGCTCAAGAGAAACGTGTGGGTTGGAAATACACATTTGGGTGATGTAGTTGACTCCTAGGTGTGGACGAAATGGCCTGGGGAAAGTGTGGAAGGAGAGGACGCAGCCTGATGAGTGATGATAGGTTCACGCACAGAGCCCCCTACAGAGGCAGGAGCTTCCAGGGGCAGCAGAAAGCACAGGAGAGAGTTGTGTGCAGAATTCACAGCAGGAAGGACGTGAAGGGGGAGGGCCTGGCCAGTGGTGCCAGATACCACAGAGGGGACCAAGCAAGCCGTGAGTGGCTGGGCACCACACAGCCAGCGGGGCCCTTGGCCAGAGCAGTTTGGGCAGACAAGCGGTAGGTGGAGGCAGGTTGCAGGGGCCTGGTGGTAAAGTGGATGAAACGAAGTGGATGTGGAAGGAGGGATGCTAGAGGGTTGTGGCACAGGACTTTTGTTTTACAGTATTTGCTTTTATTTGTTAAAGATTGCAGAGAGCCCATTGGACCTTTGCTACTAGTGTCCTGTTTCTTTTCAAGTCTTCTTTCATAGAGTTAATTTTCTTGCCAGACCTTCTGGATCAATGTCACCATATCGCTCAGTTCAGGAACTCCTTCTAATTCCACTTGAGTCAACCTACCCAAACTCACTTGTGGTTTCTTTTCTGATTATTTCCTTTGTTATGACTCCATTATATTCCTGAAGCTATTTCTCAGGCAGAAAAGACATTCTATTCTTCACACCCATAATAAAAGTGCTGGAAAATGGCCTTGGAAAATTGCTTTGGAGGCTTGCAGAGGGCTCTTGTTGAGTCTCTTACTTATGCCTGGGTCAATTTGATCTTCTCTGTAAGAACCACTCCTCTTTGGCCTCTGGGACTACTCCAGAAGCTGCCCAAATTTCTACTGCCACAATAGCTGAAGAATTGGGCCACTGAGTTCACTTAGTTTATTAAACATTATGATGACTGATCATGGCCCAGTAAAGATAAGAGATCTTCCATCATCTGTGCCTACTATTGAACTTGAAAGTAGAAGCCAGATTGCACTCTGGGGGAATGTACATCACAGTGAATAACACTGCCATCTCATTCTTTGTAGTGTGTTCACAGGGACCTGGCAGCCAGGAATGTGCTCGTCACCCACGGGAAGGTGGTGAAGATATGTGATTTCGGATTGGCTCGTGATATCATGAGTGATTCCAACTACGTCGTGAGGGGCAATGTGAGGCTGCTATTTCTGACATATTTTTATACTGCTATTTTGTGTTTTGTCGTTATCATGGCAAACATCTGCCCTTACTGTGGTGTGTTTTTGATTTACAGTTAACATCAAAAAACCTTCACAGCAGTTTGCTTAGTTATGCTTAAAAAGATTTTTCTGCAGCTTTAGGGAATATTTCGTCTACAATAAAAGTTGAACAAAATAGCACCACAGTTCTCCCGGGCCCAGCAAGTAAGAATAGATCAATTAGGCCTCTTGGTGCAATCCTCACTTTAAAAACTCCCCAAATCAGGCAGGGTACAGTGGCTCCCACCTGTAATCCTAGCATTTTGGGAGGCTGAGGTGGGCGGATCACTTGAGCTTAGGAGTTTGAGACCAATCTGAGCAAGAGCAAGACCCTGTCTCTACTAAAAATAGAAAAAGTAGCCAGGCATAGATGGCGGGCACCTATAGTCCCAGCTACTCAGAAGGCTGAGGCAGGAGGATCACTCTCGAGCCTAAGAGTTTGAGGTTGCTGTGAGCTATGACAGCAGAGCACTCTACGGGGGGCAGAGTAGAGACTCTGTCTCAAAAAAAAAAAAAATCCCCAAATCTCATTACTTCACTTCATTTCCCTTAGCTATGAAGTGACTGTTGAGTTATGTGTTCTATGACATGAAAATCTAATAGTTATAATAAAGCATTTCTCAAAATGTACAACACATAAATTAAATAAATATAAAATTTAAAAGGCACAATAGTTAATTATTAAATTAAGGAAGAGTTTGTCATCCCATTACCATTACCACAGGGAGACTTAAAAGATGAATGAATCTCCTCGCTAATAAAAAACTAAAGACAGGTGTGTTATTTACAAGAGAACTACTAGAAACACTAGATGACAAAATTATGTAGTTGAAAAAGTGTTCTGTTCTGTTCTGTTTGTTTTTAAGAATTATGACACCTGTTCCTCTTGTTCCCCTTCTTTTTGATTATTTGTTTCCGGCATTTCTCTCTGCACCAGCGTCCCTACTTGTATAATGATAATAAAATGAAGTGCTGATATAGTACTTACTATGGGCTAAGCATTATTCTAGGTGCTTTATCTATGTTTGTTCATTTATTCCTCAAAGTGCTTGCTTTATGAGTGAGGGAGCTGCCGTGTTTACACAGAATGTGGATTTGAACATGAATAGTCCATGAACTCTGAGGTAGTGTTTCCCAGGAGGGTTATGCCCTTTCCTCAGCACTGATGTGGGAATAAACCAAATAAACCAACATGACAGCGCCTTGCCCAGGGTAAATGTCCAATAAATGTGCAAAATAAAATTAAAGTGTATTCCCACTAGAATCAAATAATCATCTGAGTTGATGTAAGATCTACTCTTCAGTCATTATGGCTGAAATCATAAATATGCCTGCTCACATATGGTTGTGCGGTTTCGACCACAGAAGCTGATTGTCTTTTATGTGGGGAAGTAAATTCCATTTGGGACCACAATTCCTTTGATCAAATTAAGCAGATTAGCTGGCTTGATTCAATAGCTCATCTGTTTGTATGGGATGCAAAAGAGGGTTTCTTTCTTAAGCTTTGATTTTTACTTGGCAGATTAAATGTGGGCTGGGAACCCTCAACCTATGAGAAAGAAAATCAACACAAATGCTGTACCCCAGTAACTACCGTCTTGTGTATTATTTCTAATCTGAGGCTACACTAAGTCACAACCCCCCTTTCATGCTGCTGGAAATGATGCAAGGCACAGAAGCCAGGCTGGTATCATTTCTGGACGTGATGACGTGCTCTCTCCTCATGACATTTTGAGGATGGCATTTCCACCAAAGGTCTTCTGAGAAATGACTTCACAAAAGATCCCACCAATTCTGTTGTGCCGACTTAGCTGCAAGCAGCTGACTGGCTCCTCCTTAGTGAAAAGCGAGCACCTACTGTCTACCTCACCAATGCCAAGCACAGGCTTTTGCTCAACATGAGTTGTAAAGAAATAAGTTTTGGTTTTTAGTCTACTACTTCTTTTTTTTTTGAAACAGGGTCTCACTCCATGGCTCAGGGTAAAGTTCTGTGCTGTCATCATAGCTCACAGCACCTCAAACTCTTGGGCCCCATCCTCTTGTCTCCTGCCACAGCACCCGGCTACATTTTCTATTCTTTTTAGTAGAGATGGGTTCTCACTCTTGCTTAGGCTGGTCTCAAACTCCTGAGCTCAGGCGATCCACCTGCTTCGTGCTCCCAGAGGTCTAGGATTATGGGCATGAGCCACTGTGCCTTGGCCACTGTTATTAGAGTAAATTCAAAAGTGGAAAACTTCCATTGGAGGAATGTGATTTTCTCAATGGGGCATTAAGCGGGGCCTTAGGAAGATAATAGATTTCACCACCTAGCTCACAAGAGAAGGAATGGTTGTGGAAAATTCACCATCTTCTCTCCTTTTGGGTTTCACACAGGCGCGTCTGCCTGTGAAGTGGATGGCTCCAGAAAGCTTGTTTGAAGGGATCTACACAATTAAGAGTGATGTCTGGTCCTACGGAATATTACTCTGGGAAATCTTCTCACTTGGTATGTGCAGCAGCTTGCTGGCTTCTTTGACTCTGGGCTTTGCACACCCTTGTCTCTCTGCACTACTCCCCCCACTCTGTCACGTCCTGAGTCAGACGGTGGGTGAAATGCCACCTCTATTGGTCTTGAGCTGCAAGTGCCACTTTATGTTTTTCTGCTGGTATCCATAGATCTATCTTCCTCACTGGTCTGTAACTTGTCTGAGCACAGGAGTAGTGACTTACCCCCCACCCGCACTTGCATCCCTAGCACCAAGCAGTGTGTGGCATGTGGGAGTTCTCAGTACTGGTTTGTTAATTGACTGAATCAGTAAACAAGCAAGTGAAGAAATGGCTGAATGTCTGTGCTTCTCTAATGTTTTCTCAGGTGTGAATCCTTACCCTGGCATTCCGGTTGATGCTAACTTCTATAAACTCATTCAGAGTGGGTTTAAAATGGATCAGCCATTTTATGCTACAGAAGAAATGTAAGTTCCAATTAGACTGTAAATTGGTTGAAAGGGGAAATTTACAGCCTATTCCAAATGCGTGACAAAAAATGGTAAAAACTCCAAGGCTCAGCACCCGTAGCTCAGTGGTTGGGGCATTGGCTACATGCACCAGGACTGATGTGTTCAAACTGGTCTGCGGCCTGCTAAACAACAACGACAACAACAACACCAAAAATACCTGGGTATTGTGGCAGGCATCTATAGTCCCAGCTACTTGGGAGACTGAGGCAAGAGAATTGCTTAAGCCTAAGAATTTGAGATTGCCCTGAGCTATGACGCCACAGCACTCTACCGAGGGTGACATAATAAGACCTTGTCTTAAAGAAAAAAAAAAGGTAAAAACTCCCCAATGCAAAGTTCGTCTGATTCCTCTTTAAAAAGAAAAGAAGATTCATACTTTGTTTTGGGGGGTTTCTGAACAAAGTGGAATCTTTCCTATCCTTAGAAATCTTTCCTATCCTTTCCTATCCAGGTTTTAATTCCTTTGCTTGAAGGATCTGTGAAGGTGATTAGACTTCAATTCCTACATATTTCCTTAAATGCATTTCTGTCCATCATCTGATTTCTCCTCTGATATGAGTTCAAATCTAGCAGAAGACTTGCCACAAAACAAACATGCCATAAATAAATAGTGCTCAGGAATAAACAGTGTTCACTTGATGAAGAATTATGCCTTTTGCTTCATTTAGATTTCCTCATCTTGTTCCTTGTTCTGTTGCTTTTACAGATACTTTATAATGCAATCCTGCTGGGCTTTTGACTCTAGGAAACGGCCATCCTTCCCTAATCTGGCTTCATTTTTAGAATGTCAGCTGGCAGATGCAGAAGCGGCGGTACGTAGCAGCCAGGACTTTAAAAGCATGTTATAAGGGAAACTGGTAATTTCAGACACTCATTGCTGACTTCCTAAGAACCAAAGGTATCAAGTTGTCTTTCTCACCATAGTTTGTTTTGGTTGCCCTTTAAAGTTTGCATGGAATGAGACATATTTATTGATAAATGTTTTAGGGGAAAAAATATCTTCCCTAAAGCGTTTAGCTAGTTGATTAATAAAAGCTCTTAAGTGTCCAATGCAAAGGACTAGACAGCTAAATAAAACCTAACCCCTGGCCTTCAGAAGCCACTGACCTTTTTTAATGTAATGTCATAGAGTGGAAAGAGCACTGACCTGGAGTCATAAAGGCTGAATACCAGCTCTTATGCCAGCTCTACCTCCTGTGTCTATTATGGCAAGTCACTTTGCTTCCTGCAGCCTCGGTTTTCTCATCTATAAAATGGGTTGCTTTGGGAACTTGGAATTGCTATAACTCTTGCCCCATCAACACCACCTGGTGTCATGCAGAAAACTGTCCCTAGATGAAGTGAACAAGGGGCAGAACCTTGAACTCCCAATAATTAATTTCAAATTTTGACTCCATTAGTTACTTCTCATATGACTTGATTAGGTCACTCAACCTTGGTTTTTTTTTTGGGGGGGTGGAGTCTCAGTTTCCTTTTCTGAAATATGGGATTAGTAAATCTTACTTTATGGAATTATAATGCAGAGTAAATAAGATGATGTATGGGAAAAGACTTAGCACATACTAGTACTTAGTATTTACTCAGTAAAATGTTAGTTAAATAAAAATCTGATTCTTTAAATGGATTGCCTTTCCACTTTTCTAAATTGTTAAGAGTCTGTTTTCAATTCTGTATTCTCTCTTAGACCTGCGTAGGTGGTGTGTGTCCTGTTCTCTCGTTAGAAGTTTTTTTTTAAATCACATATAGAAACTAAGTTATGGCTCAGCGCCTGTGGCTCAAGTGGCTAAGGCGCCAGCCACATACACCTAAGGTGGCAGGTTCAAATCCAGCCCAGGCCCGCCAAACAACAATGATGGCTGCAACCAAAAAAAATAGCCGGATGTTGTGGCGGGCACCTGTGGTCCCAGCTACTTGGGAAGCTGAGGCAGGAGACTTGCTTGAGCCCAGGAGTTGGAGGTTGCTGTGAGCTGTGATGCTACAGCACTCTACCCAGGGGGACAGCTTGAGGCTCTGTCTCAAAAAAAAAAAAAAAAAGAAGCTAAGTTATAGTCAGGGAAATTAGGGTAAAAGGTTGGGGGAGATAAAGAGCCCCTGGGAACATATACGTTATTGGCCAAATAGCTTGAAATAGTTAATGATACTATAAGATACACTGAAAGAAATCGAAAGAAACGAGAAATGAACTGGTGGAGCAAAAGAGAGGCCTGATTGATGCTGACTTGTTGAGAAGTTGGATGTTGATTTTTTTTTTTTTTTAATGTAGAGACAGAGTCTCACTTTATTGCCCTCAGTAGAGTGCCGTGGCATCACAGCCCATGGCAGCCTCCAACTCCTGGGCTTAGGTGATTCTCTTGCCTCCACCTCCCGAGTAGCTGGGACTACAGGTGCCTGTCACAACATCCGGCTATTTTTTTGTTGCAGTTTGGCCAGGGCGCATTTGAACCCGCCACCTTCAATATATGGGGCCGGCGCCCTACCCACCGAACCACAGGCACTGCCCAGGTGTTGATTTGTTGAGTGAGGCTGTGAAGGGGGAGGAGCGTCTCAGCTGTTGAAGAGTAGATGTGAGCAGGTTGCTAGAGAACACTCGAATAAAATAAATAAAGGGTCAGACTTCAGAAAGAGAACTGGAGAGCTGTTGGTTTTGTTCAGGGCCACCTAGGTATTGCTTTAAAGTCTTTTTTTATGACTCCATACCCACAGGGTATTCAAATCCCTTTACCTCTAAGGTCTTGGGAACTTACACATGTATGATGAATAGCTGACTGTCAACAAGCAAACTAACAAGAAGTAGTAGATGTTAGTGAGGGCTGGTGGAAAGATGGAGTCTGTAACATGTGAATACACAGAATGCATGATTCCTAAAACACAAAGTTCTTACAAATTGGTAAGAATAAAAACACATATAGCCTTTTGTGTATGCACTGGGCAAAGGAAATAAGCAGGCTCTTTACAACGAAATGCAAATATCCATAAAATATGGGCAAACATGCCCAACTTTGCTGACAATGAAACATTCGTAGGCAAGGAGAAAAAATGTTTTGCTCATTGCAGGGGCAGAGATGTGAAAGATTATAGACCTGCCATTCGATCCTACAATTCCATTATTAGGTAAATATCCCTGTCTTTATGAGATCTTGTGGAGAGAGATAGAAAGTACATTTAAACATAAGTACATGAAATTCTATACCATGAGGATACTAGTGACAAAGGCTACAGGGGGAAAAGAGCAGGGAAATGCAGATTGAAAGGATCACAGAGGTTCTATTTTAAATGAAGCCATCAGGGAAGGTCTTGCTGAATAGGGAATATTGAAAGGCTTGAAGGAGTTGAGGCAGGAACATGACCAGGTTCTTGGAGGAAGAGCGAGGGGCCACTGCATAGCTGCAATGTGATGAGTGTGGAAGGTGAAACACCCCCCAAGGGTGCCCCATCCTCATCCTGAGAACCCACAAATATGTTGCCTCACATCACCAAAAAGACCTTGTGTCTGTGATTAAGTGTCCTGAGAGGAGGAGATTATCTCAGATTACCTTGGTTGGCCCCATGTAATCACAAGGGTCCTTGTAAGAGAAAAAAAGGAAGCAGAGGAGTCAAGACTGAGACATGAAGACAAAAGCTGAGGTCAGAGTCATGCGATTTCTGGAAAGGGGACATGAGATAAGGGAGTGGGAAGCCTCTAAAAGCTGGAAAAGACAGAGGATGGATTCTCCCCTAGAGCGTCCCCTAGGAAGGCAACCCCACCAACGTTAGTTTCAGCCAGTGAGACTTCTGACCTCCAGAACTGTAAAATAATAAACTTGTATTGTTTCAACCACTAAGTTTGTGGTAATTTGTTATAGCAGTAACAGGAAATGAATACACCGAGGAAGGAAGGAGCAGGTGGAAATAAGGCCAAGGAGACTATTAGTGACAAATCACGTAGGGTGGTTTAGGGCATTCTGGGGACTTTGGTTTTACTCTAAGTGAGACGGTGACCATCAAGGGCTTTAAGCTCAGAAATGGCATGATCTGAATTACGTTTGAAGAGGATTCTTATGCTTGGTGTTGGGGGAATAACTAGGGGTTGGGGTGGGAGTATGAAGGGCAGCATGGGACAAGGGGTAGCCACAGTGAAAGCAGGATTCGAAATCAGCCACATAAGAAGTGATGGGGGTAGTTGGAAAATGATCAGTGTCTATCTGTCATGATCGCTAACATAGCTGACTTTATTCCTACAATCTTCTAGCTTTTATAATTTTCCTTTTAGTCTAAAACAAACAATGAAACAAAATTAGTTTATCAAAACTTATGAATTTCCCAGCACTTTATCAATTTCTGGGCTCACTGACGTCTCTTATTTTTCATGTCTTCCCTTTAGTTCATTTTTCTATTTTCTGGAGTGTCTTCTTAATGAATCTCAGGGTGAGAAACTTAAACTCTTTAAATCTGAACATTTCTCTTTTTTTGCTCTTATTTTTAAAGGATAGTTTATCTGGGTATATAAGTCAGAGTCTATAGTTATTTTCTTAAAGAACTTTTAAGTTATTTTTCCATTAGACTACTGGCGACTAATGTAATTGGTAAAAAGTTTCATTTTGGTTTTGTTATTGTTCCTTGTAGGCGATCTGTCTTCTCTCTCTGATATCTTTAAAGATACACTCTTCATCCTTGGAGTTGTGCCTAGGAAAGTATTTTTATTTTTATTCATACTTTTCATCACTCAAAGTATACTTCAAATACGAGACCCCCTGTCATTTTTCTCCTATAGAAAATCTCTCCCCAGGCAGCACCTGTGGCTTAAAGAGTAAGGTGCTGGCCCCATATGCTGGAGGTGGCAGGTTCAAACCCAGCCCCAGCCAAAAACTGAAAAAAAAAAAATAATAATAAAGAAAATCTCTCCCCATCTTGTCAAATATTGGCTGTATGGCACAACTCAGGGACCCCATTCTTCTGGCTATAAAAGTGAGTTGACAGCCTGTTAGAACACAGTCTTACGCAGAATTACAATATTCATACCAGTCATGTATGGGAGTTAAAATATGCTGTATTCTTGGCTCGGAGCCTGTGGCTCAATCGGCTAAGGTGCCAGCCATGTACACCTAAGGTGGCGGTTCGAATCCCCAGCCCAGGCCCGCCAAACAACAATGATGGCTGCAACCAAAAAATGGCCGGGTGTTGTGGCGGGTGCCTGTGGTCCCAGCTACTTGGGAGGCGGAGGCAGGAGACTTGATTGAGCCAGGAGTTGGAGGTTGCTATGAGCTGTGATGCCATGGCACTCTACCCAGGGGGATAGCTTGAGGCTCCGTCTCAAAAAAAAAAGAGGGTTCTGGAGCCCTTGCTTTTTCTTTTCTCCCTGGGATCCCTTTATACTTACAACGAATGGGGAACTTTGTTGCTTGAGGAAAGAGAGCACCCCAATCAGTTGAACCTGGTCTTAAGGGCTTAATTTTCCTCTCTTTATTCTTTTCCCAGCTTCTTCTTCTTCTTTTTTTGGGTTTTTTTTTTTTGTAGTTTTTGGCCAGGGCCTGGCTCGAACCCACCACCCCTGGCATATGGGGCCGGTGCCCTACTCCTTGAGCCACGGGCACCACCCCAAACCCTGCTTCTTAAAATATCTACAATTTAGCCAGAGTTTTGAGAGTTAAGGTATCATTTAAAGCTCTGCTGGTTTCTTTTCTTCTCTCTCTTCTCTTCCTTTACCCCTTCTTTTACGTCAAGGCCACCTCTGCTGCTGCCTCACTATGCCAGGGTACAGAGGCATGCTATAGCTACATAAGCAAAATGAGTCCTTAAAATAACCCATTTTCGGAGTAATTACAATTTGAAAGCCTATGCTCCTCATGAGAGGGTTACCAGAAATTGTTGTCACTACCTCTATTTTTATTTTTATAAACTTCAAAGATTTTGAAACTTTTGAAATTTCCAAAACCATGGCAAAATTTGGCTGCTTTCTAAAGGAAGATACACATATACTAGCTTGCCCATTCTTTAAGCCCCACAGTATAATCCGTGCTTCTGTGTTTATCTTACTCGGTCACAGATGACTAATTCAGTGCTGCCATCACACCACGCATAGACTTTCACGCTCCTTCTGTGGGCCCTTCAGTCTCCGTGCACAGTACACTATCTCTCATACTGAGTTGCAGTTATTTGGTTTTGTGTCTGACTTCCCTGCCACACTGTGAGCAACTTGCGAGCATGGACCACTGTGCCCTAGTCACTTGTGTAGATGCTCAGGAAAATTGTGTGTTAATGGGCAGACGGCCAGGACCATTCAGCTTCACTCCCTGAAGGTGGAGATCCTTGACCTCCATTCCTTTCCATTCAGACTTCTGGCATCCAACTCCGGGAAGTTGGAAACTACCAGTCATTATGTCTTTTCTCTTTATTTCCTTCCCTGTAGAAATCCTCAAAAACTGTTTTCCCAAGAGCAAACACAAACCAACATCACCTTTGAAACTGAGGATTTACTGCCCAGTGATTTACTCAATCTTACTTTTAATAGCAGCCATCAAAGTAGTATTTGGTCTGTGTTTATAATGTCTAACTTTTTAATCTGTGGTTAAACATGTGCACACATACACATTAAAGAAAAGTTATATAGGGAGGCGCCTATGGCTCAAAGGAGTAGGGTGCTGGCCCCATATACTGGAGGTGGTGGGTTCAAACCCGGCTCCCGCCAAAAACTGCAAAAAAAAAGAAAAAGAAAAGTTATATTATTTGAAATGGTTATTCAAGGACAGAATTATTTTTTTCCCCCAGTTTTGGTTGTCAATTCTATTTTCTTTATCTTTGCATTTGGTTAGTTCAGCAACTATAAATATGTTCCTCCTAGCTGATAGTGGGTTTCATAATGGATATAATTCATTTTCTTCCATCTGAAAACTGTCAGACACTGGAATAAATTGCCTTTTTAATTCACCAAGCCAACCCTAAGGATTTGTATATTATTCTTTGTGGGATAAAACTGGTGTTTTGCCATGAAACCCAGAAACACGTCACTGCAGGGTTTCCCGCTGTTGACTAGGTGGTGCATTTTTCTCCAGATTAGCATATGTAAATGTTTTTACCTGGAACCAAATATGAATTATCCTGCTTTATGAAATGTTAATTATGGCTTTTAAAAATGAACCTAAAAATGAAGGCTTTGTTAAACTAAATATTATTTTATTACATTTGAACAATACTCTTTTGACTTGATTTTTCTTTACTCCCAACAGAGAATCTTTAAAAACAAACACATTTTTACTATGGAAATTTTCTAAGATATGCAAAAGTAGAGAAAGTAGTATTATGAATCCTTATGTGAAGGTCATCCAGACTTCAAGAGTTCTGGACACATGGTCAGTCTTGTTTCTTCTGTACCCAACCCCCCCATAGGATTAGTCCCACTAAAGTAGCTTGACCAACAGGGTTTAGAGATCATAAGTAGCTTGATTCTTGGATAAGTCTAAGTCTCAAAAAGGTGATTTGTGCCTGCTTCTCCTCTACTTTGAGAAGACATTTCAATGTATGATTGAGAAAATCTAGTGTAATCAAGGTAAAGAGTGTTTGTAATCCTGCTAGGGAAAAAAATATTCACAGCCTCCTCGAACTTTGGAGTTTCTTCCTTAGAACAAACAGCCTTTGGTAAATAGAGATGAGGGAAAGGGACAGGACCAGGGCATCTTGAACTCAAGTGCTTTGAAAGAGAAGTATCTGGTCAAGCTCAGGAGAAGGGAATGTTTTTTATTCTCACTTTCAGGAAAAGGGGCCTTTCATCCAATTTTCAGAATGGAATTATACTGACTTCACCATGGTCTAGCAGTGCCAGTAATGGAACAATTTTTCAACTTTCTATAATAAGAACTCTCTCCAGGAATAGCATTCAAAGGAAAAACTATCCACATTAAATCCAGAAGTATTATATTTGCTAATATGCAGAAGTCCCCTACTTACCAAAAGAGAAAGTTCCCAGAAAAGGATTGTAGCCAACTTAAATGAACTTTGTGGAAGAAATAATTAAATTCCTACTTAAGTATTTATTAATCATAAACATATATGTTTACTTAAAAATAGATCTAAGTAATATTTTAATTGCCCTTTCCTACTGTATTTCAAGAAACAGTTTTGGTCACAATCTTACATGCATCTTGACATCAGCACTTTGATGTTACTGAGGTCGCTTTTTGATCCACTTGTCTTTATCTTAGTCTATCTGGGCTGCTGAAACAAAGTACCTTAGACTGGGTGATTTATAAACAACACAAATTTATTTCTTTTGGTTCTGGAGGAAGCTGGAAACTCCAAGATGAAGGAACTAACAGGTTCGGTGTCTGGTGAGGGCCTGTTTCTCTGGGGCGGCACCTTCTGTGTGACCTCGTGGGTTGTAGGGAGGGAGAAGCAAGCTCCCACCAACCTCTTTCATAGAGCACTGATCCCATTCTCTGGAGTTCCTGCTTGGTGATTGAATCACCTACCCAAAGGCCCCACCTCTTAATACCTTCACATGGGGATTAGGTTTCAACATAGGAGTTTTGGAGGAATGCATTCAGGACATAGCAGTTTTCTAGGGAATATCATCTGTGCTTCCAACGGTGTTAATTGAAATACAACAATCAACATTATTTCAGTCATCAAAAATATGCTGAGAACCAAAAATTTTGGGCAAACCCACAAATTTGTTATCTATCAATTGCACAATTGTTTTCTTAATTAATCATTTAGGTATATATACATAAGCTTCATGACCTGTCTATTGCTTTTTAAAGAGACTTTGAAAAGACTTGTTTACTAAGTAGGTGTCAATTTTACCTCCTTTCTTAAATAAAGCTCCCATTGGTTGAAGTTGTTTCACACTTGTATGTCATCCCCAGACCGGAGTGTGTTGTTCAAAATAAAGTGACCTGGAGAGTGCCTGCCACATGAGACAGCTTGTGGGGGAGGCGTCTCACTCAGCTGAAGAGTAGAGGAATTTAGCTGCTGTACCTGCCCCTCCCTTAAGGCCATTGTGAGCTAGTTTAAGCTACAGCCCTCTGCTTGTCTCTGTCTCTGCAGATCAGATCTCATCCCCAGTTTGGAGATCTCTGCCAGAGGACCACTGCCGCTTCCTGCTGCCCCAGTTGGACACTGGGAAACTATATTGCCATTCTGAACAACAGATCATCCTGTCAGAAAATTGTCGAGCGGGACGTTTCTCACACCTTGAAGCTGCTTCGGACCTGTGCCAAACACTACCAAAATGGCACTCTAGGGCCAGACTGCTGGGACATGGCAGCCAGGAGAAAGGACCAGCTCAAGTGTACCAACGTGCCACGCAAATGTACCAAGTACAATGCTGTGTACCAGATCCTCCACTACCTGGTGGACAAAGACTTTCTGACCCCAAAGATGGCCGACTACGCCATGCCAGCTTTAAAGTACAGCATGCTCTTCTCTCCCACAGAGAAAGGAGAGAGTATGATGAACATTTACCTGGACAACTTCGAAAACTGGAACTCTTCTGATGGGGTGACTACCGTCACTGGGATTGAGTTTGGTATCAAACACAGTTTGTTTCAGGATTATCTTCTAATGGATACTGTGTATCCTGCCATAGCCATTGTGATTGTCCTTGTAGTCATGTGCGTCTACACCAAGTCCATGTTTATCACTCTGATGACAATGTTTGCGATAATCAGTTCTTTGATTGTTTCCTATTTTCTCTATCGTGTAGTATTTAACTTTGAATTCTTTCCTTTTATGAACCTCACTGCCCTCATTATTTTGGTTGGAATTGGAGCAGATGATGCTTTTGTTCTGTGTGATGTTTGGAACTACACCAAATTTGACAAGCCTCACGCGGAAACCTCAGAAACAGTAAGCATCACCTTGCAACACGCCGCCCTCTCCATGTTTGTCACCAGTTTTACCACTGCCGCTGCCTTTTACGCTAACTATGTCAGCAACATCACGGCAATCAGATGCTTCGGGGTTTACGCAGGGACAGCTATATTGGTGAATTACATCCTGATGGTCACGTGGCTTCCAGCAGTTGTTGTACTGCATGAGCGGTATCTTCTTAATATATTCAGTTGCTTCAAAAAGCCCCAGCAACAAATATATGATAACAAAAGCTGCTGGACAGTGGCTTGCCAGAAGTGTCACAAAGTACTTTTTGCCATTTCAGAAGCGTCTCGAATTTTTTTTGAAAAAGTTCTGCCGTGCATTGTCATTAAGTTTCGCTACTTTTGGCTGCTCTGGTTCCTTGCCTTAACTGTGGGGGGGGCCTACATTGTATTTATAAATCCAAAGATGAAGCTGCCCTCCCTGGAGCTGTCCGAGTTCCAGGTGTTCAGGTCCTCTCACCCCTTTGAGCGCTACGATGCTGAATACAAAAAGCTTTTCATGTTTGAACGTGTGCACCATGGCGAGGAGCTCCACATGCCCATCACGGTCATCTGGGGGGTGTCCCCAGAAGACAATGGCAATCCACTAAATCCCAAGAGTAAAGGGAAGTTGACACTGGATAGCAGTTTTAACATTGCTAGCCCAGCTTCCCAGGCCTGGATTCTGCACTTCTGTCAAAAACTGAGAAACCAGACATTCTTTTACCAGACTGATGAACAGGACTTCACCAGCTGCTTCATTGAGACATTCAAACAGTGGATGGAAAACCAGGTCTGTGACGAGCCTGCCCCATGCTGCAGCCGCTGGAGCTTCCCCTATAAGCAAGAGATCTTTGAACTGTGCATCAAGAGAGCTATCATGGAGCTGGAAAGGAGTACAGGGTACCATTTGGACAGCAAAACCCCGGGGCCGAGATTTGATATCAATGACACCATCAGGGCAGTAGTGCTCGAGTTCCAAAGCACCTACCTCTTCACATTGGCTTATGAGAAGATGCATCAGTTTTACAAAGAGGTGGACTCCTGGATTTCCAATGAGCTGAGTTCAGCACCTGAGGGCCTGAGCAACGGTTGGTTTGTCAGCAATCTGGAGTTCTATGACCTCCAGGATAGCCTCTCCGATGGCACCCTCATTGCCATGGGGCTGTCCGTGGCTGTTGCATTCAGTGTGATGCTGCTCACAACTTGGAACATCATCATAAGCCTTTATGCCATCATTTCAATAGCTGGAACTATATTTGTCACTGTTGGTTCTCTCGTCCTGCTGGGCTGGGAGCTGAATGTCCTGGAGTCCGTCACCATTTCAGTTGCTGTCGGCTTGTCTGTAGACTTTGCAGTCCACTACGGGGTCGCGTACCGCTTGGCTCCGGATCCCGACCGAGAAGGCAAGGTCATCTTCTCCCTGAGTCGCATGGGCTCAGCAATCGCCATGGCCGCCCTGACCACCTTTGTGGCCGGAGCCATGATGATGCCGTCCACGGTCCTGGCCTATACCCAGCTGGGCACCTTCATGATGCTCATCATGTGCGTCAGCTGGGCTTTTGCCACCTTCTTTTTCCAGTGCATGTGTCGATGCCTTGGACCGCAGGGCACCTGTGGTCAGATTCCTTTACCTAAAAGACTACAGTGCAGTGCCTTTTCTCATGCCTTGTCTGCCAGTTCTGCTGACAAAGGACAAAGCAAAACACCTACTGTGAATGCTTATTGTTTAGATAACAGGGGCCAAAAATCTGAACTGGAGCACGAGTTTTATGAATTAGAACCTCTCGCATCCCACAGCTGCACTGCCTCTGAGAAGGCCACTTACGAAGAGACCCACATCTGCACGTCTGAATTTTTTAACAGCCAAGCGAAGAATTTAGGGATGCCTGTGCATGCAGCTTACAGCAGCGAACTCAGCAAAAGCATCAAGTGTGACCCTAGCTCTGCCCGGTTACCGCCCTCCGTCGAACAGCACACCATGTGTCACTTCTTCTCTCTGAATCAGAGATGTAGCTGCCCAGATGCCTACAGACGCTTGAAATACGGCCCACATGCTTGTCAGCAGATGGGAGACTGCTTATGCCACCAATGTGCTCCTGCTGGCAGCTTTGTCCAGATCCAAAACAGCATGGCACCTTTGAAGGCCACGCACCCGGCCACCGAGGGCTTTGTGCATCCCATCACGCACATCCACCAGTGCCCCTGCCTGCACGGTGGAGTGAAGCCACCTGGAATGCAGAATTCTCTGCCTAGGAATTTCTTCCTCCACCCAAGGCAGCATATTCAGGCCCAAGAAAAGGTTGGGGCCAGTGTACACAGTCCTCAGAGTACAGAGGCGCATCTTCCAAAGAGAGCAGAGCCCTCGCCGACTGTCAGCACAGGTGCCGGGTCTGTGCTCAAAGCATGTTGCCAGCGGGAGAATAACCAAAGGGCGCTCTGTACAAACAGAGGTGCCGGGAACCTGGAGAGCAGCGGAGAGACTGAAGACGAGGCTTCCGGGTCAGTGCGTCAGCCCAACAAGGCAGGAAGGAAAGCGGCGCTACACTTCTCTCAGACTGATGGCGTCGGGAACTCGGAACGTTTACACGAGGATGAACCCACATTTCTATTTAACCATTTAATGGGGGAAGCTGGTTATAGGTCTTACCCAAATAATCCAGAAAGTTGTGGCAGAATTGTGAGAGTGAAGTGCAATTCTGTGGACTGCCAAATGCCAAACATTGAAGCCAATGTGCCTGCTGTATTAACACACTCGGAACTTTCTGGTGAAAGTTTGTTAATAAAAACACTATAATAAATATAGCATTAAATTCAGAACCAGTGCCTCAGTCATTCTTTTGAATTGGAATTAAAATCCAGAACTTTAGAAAGGAAGCCCAAAATATATAGGAACAAGCCTGTTTTACATTGTTAAAAATTATGGAATATTTTTATATTCTATGTGCACAATGAACAAACCAATCTGATGAGTGTATTAGATTATTGGATTGGCTGAATATTGGATTTTATATTTGCAAAAGGTGTAGCTGTTTTTTACATTTATGCCCAGCTTAAAAAATAATTTTCCTTCTACCCTCCCATGGCAGTGAATCAGAGATTTAAAGTTCAAGTTGCCTGGCAGTTGTAGCTCTCCCAGGCGGTCATGTTTGCCCTCTGTCTTTATTCTGACATGCTGGGTTGACGGCAATTAGGACTTTCGATTGCTCAACATAAATACCAGGGATTACCAAACATTAAAATTTACATTTTTAGCGAGACCTCATTTAAAAATTAATTGCCAGACACTAATAGTGCATTCCACTTGTCTACATTAGTAGACTTTACGTGAAGCCGCTGACACGTTTATATACAAATTGGTATCCTTCCCACATTAGCCAAAATGTACAATTATTCTATTTGTTAACCACGGAGTCTCGGGCATGATTTTGTGTCAGGCCACAGTTATGTTCGTGCCACAGAAGGGAGAGTATGAATGAAGAGATGTGATCACCCAAAATAGCACTGTACTTCACAGAATAAATTGCATGATGACAAAGACAGGCCTGTGTCAGTGTCCCCTGGCCTCCTTAAGCGTTCAGAATAAGGGAACTTGTAAGAAGTTTTGTTTCCACCCTTGGCCCTAGGGGTCTCAAGAGAAGCCGGTATGATTTTATTGTGCACCTGACATCTGGAATTGCTAAGCCTTCAGGCAGCATCTTGAATGACACGTGTCTGTGTCCTGTTAGACCAGTCTGCAGCCATGGAGCATGCATGCTTTCTGGGGAACAACAGCTCAGATGACAGAGCCCTTATCAGCGGTGTCACCTGATACTTTGTGCATTCCAGCCCCTCTCATGGAGGGTTCCTCTGCATTCTGCTTCCTTTTGGGATTCCATCTCCAATTTGTCCTCTGAAAAAGACTTGTGAAAATATTTCTAAATATAATGGTTCTTTTCAAAAGTTCTGTTAGTTATTTTCTGAGAATAGTTTTCCGAATTATATCTGCATGTTACTCTGGGACCTGAAAATAAGCCATCAGGAGCTAGAGGGGATCCTATGGGTCATTGCCTCTGCTCGCCTCCGCCAAACCACATTTCTGTTAAGTAGCTTTCCAGCCTTTGCATGAATACTTGAGCGGCAAGGAACATACTATGCATCTACGTTACTTGAACCAAAATCTGTTGCCCTGTAGTTTTTCTACCAGCTGGTCCTTATTCTGTCCTCTAAGTGAAAATAAACATCAGTGATCTTTCTGCCACATGGTACCCCTGCAGATCTTTGAAAACAGTAATCATTTGCCCCCCACACTAACATCCTCAGTTCACTCAATTGTCCTTCCCATGACCAGGATTGAGCAACTGTGGTCTCCCATGGTTCAGTCTGTCAAATTCCCAGTGCAGATGCAGTACTCAAAAGAGACCTGGATAACACCACGAGGAAGAGGACCAGCCCCCAGAAGAGTGGACGCTACTACTCACTAATTCACCAAGAGATGGAAATACCTTTTGGCCTAAGTATTCCAGCTAACTCTCCCTACAGCTTGTAACGAACTCAACCCTCAAGGTCTCCCTCACACTGCAGAGCTGATTCTTCCAGCCAGTCAGTGGGTCACACTGATGCTCAGGAGCTGCGTCCGTTCCTATTGCCCTCGGTTAGACAGATAAGGGGAAGAGGAGAAGAGGGAACACTGGAAACGGCATCACAATGCCCAGCACTTGGTTTTCCTTCTGAAATGTGTAATCATAAAGAAGTGGCTAGTGAAAATTTCATGACACCTTTTGGCTGGGCATGGACACAGATCGAATTTAAGGGGTTTAGAGATGGGAATTTCTTTACAGATAGTTTAACCTGGATGACTTTTCAGGCAAGCTAAGGGTCATTTGATTTAGAAAATGAAAAACTGGAGTGAAAGGAGAAGAGAGTTCCTACATCTGCTTGGGGCCTCCCTCGTGAAGGCACAGTTAGTTCCATCAGGTTTGCTCTGGAAGGAACAGGAGGGCCCTTTCTTACTGCGCCTGCTCGGCTCAATTACCCTGAGCCTTGAAAGTGGGAGTGAATCCTTTTCACATATATTCCATCTGGGACTTTGGACTCTGAATTGACTATGTTTTTCATAAAGGGAATTTTTTTTTTAAGAATTCATTAGCTGGGCTTAGAATAGTATTTAAAAATTTTTAATTTATCACTATGAGGCAGTAAAGAATCATTATTTTTAGTTATTTTACAAAGAACTTTCATGTATTATCCTCTTAGAATCTGTAAAGCATATAAGAGGTTAAATTATACCTAGGGGAAAGAGCCCTTTCACTGTTAAATATTTGTAACCTGGATGGTATTTGCTTATGGAAAGGATTTTCATGTTGTCTGTTACTATAACAGAACACACCTTGAAGGCTTGAGTCTGTTACCAAATTTGTACCTGACTTCTTCCCTGCGAGGTCACTTTTTAAATCCCTCTTTGATTGAAAAATGGTAGGGGCCAAGAGCAAGAAGATTTTCACAGAGACAAACCATGTCTGAAGTAAGTTCATAGCTTCATCTGTGTGTATTCATTTCCTGTGTGTAATTGCTGTAAAACGCACATCCTCCTAGAACAATGTTCCTTGAAGGCTAAGCTGCTGTGACATTTTATGACAATAATCTATGACCCAGCCTCACTCATTCTAGATTTTAAAACTTGTGCACAGGGTGATGTGAAGAGTAGTTTACAAATGAGATCTTACAGGAGATTAGGAAATGTTCCCAATTCCCATCGGCTCACATGGAAACCATCTCTCCCCCTCACCCCCCGCAGTGAGGACAGTTGAGTGAAATGTGAGGAAACAGTCACTTTGAAAACAGCTGCATCTTTTCACTTTAATGAGAGGAGTCATTTTAGAAGAAAAGAAAAATTAAACCTATGTGGAAAAAAAAAATCCAAAGACTCAATTGGAGTTTTTAAATAATGTTTAAACATAGCCACAGAATTAGAAATTTGAAATCATCAGGGGATTTCTTTTTTAATGCAAAAGGAACTATGATGTCCAAATATCCTTTATAACACTGTGGATCTTTCCAAAATGTTTGCTGGCCTTTAGTTTATCTCCAATTATTGTTACTTTAACCTATATATACATTTTGTTGTTGTTAAACAGCCACTTTCATTAATGTTTGGTTTTGTGCACTGAAAAGTTTTATATCTTTGCATTTGATACATAGAATAAAGATAAGTAATAAATATACATGATTGATTAGTAGAATCTTCTGACGTTTGTTCTTAGCAGTGTTTTAACTGCCTTAATTTTGGATTTTTTGGTGAAAAGATGTCATTTCTCTTTTCATCGGCTTTATAAACCAAAGGATGTGCACACAAGAACAGCCGGTAACTGGATCAGCAGAGTTTCCAGCAGCTCCCTGGCGCTGTCAGATAGAACCTGAAGTTGACAACACAATGCCAAATAGGACACACTTCACCAGCTCAACCAGGCCACATAGACTTTGAGACTTGGGGGATTTGTGTGCTGTTAAGTTCTATAGAGAGGGCATAAAGCAATGATGTCCTGCATTCAGAAGTCACAGCCCAAGAAAGGGTTCTTCCTAGCCTGGATGTTCTTCAAGGGTTTTATTTAGGTAACCTGGAGAACTTTATGATGAATAAGAAAAGGGATCAGTGGCCCCACGTGTTAAGAGTACGTGGTCCTCTTCCTAGGGGATTTGAAGCATTTGAAATAGGAGTCAACCCCTCCAGCGTTCTCACCCGACCCCTACAATGGACACACTTCCCTGGCTCTGTGCTTCATTTAATGAGTGTGATTGAATCCATGACCCTGTGACGATCACACTGAAATGAGTTAAACTCCATGTTCTTAAAGCACCTGGAACCGCTAAACTTTGACATTTACCCTTTCCAAGCTCATATTTTTTATGTAACTTTCTGAAATGTAATCTACACCTTCCTCCAAAGCAAAGGGAAGATTATTTTTAGTAAGAAATAGTTTTTCTTGGAACCCCATAAGGTTCTTGTAAGAGCTGGTTTTAATTTGAAATGAAGTGACAGAGTAAAATTTGCTCAACCTTTCTCCGATAATTGGACATTTGTGATCAATGAACCAGACTTGTAACATTCCACTCTTTAAAGGGGAAAGGATTTGCTAAGTAAACCAATAATCTAAACAAGATTACAAAGAGCCTGTTTAGCTTGCCTAAGAAAACATACCTCATAGCTTAAAAAAAACGACTGTAGGGTTACTGTCTTTGCAAGGTAATATGATCATTACAAATCTCATTAATAACAAAAGGTCCTGTAGGATTATCTTTGGGCAAAATTTTACCAGACATTTTAAATACTTGAGGATGATAAAACAGCATGTGTTTTTACATCATCTTAAATGTGGCCTCTCCTGGGTGCTCTGCACTCTGCACTAGCTCCATTATTCTACCGTGGTCTGCCGGCCATCTACCTTTGTTTGTATTCAGGCAGCAATCAAGTGCTTAATTCACCAGACTTAAAGGAGGGGGTGTGTATAGCCACAAGCTTTCCCCTCCCTTCTGCAGAATTTCTGTTTCTAAAGAGATCTGAAGAAAGGCGGTGAGGAACAAGCAAATCTCTGACAATATCCTCACTCCGGTTGAAGTTCACGGCTCTTTGTTCTTTTCTAAAGCTGGATCTCTTTAGCTTTGGTTTCCTGAATAGTGTATGTGACGTGAGTCACACACAGACACACACACACACACACACACACACCAGATGAAATAGGTACTTATTGAATCTTCTCAAATTGCTGAACAAGTCCATCACAGATCTCAACTTGAGTATCTTTGCCCTGCCCTGGAAAGGATCCTGGACTCCGGTTGTCTTGTAGGGGGATTTGCTTCTGTGAGTGGCTTCTCTGCCAATCATGACAAATTATACAGCACTTTGGTAAATACCTACATGATACCATCAGAGAAGAAACAGGGGTTAGAAAGCCAAATTTAAGACAAAACTTAATCCTTCCTCTAAATCACTGTGATTCAGAAAGCCCATTTAGGCACATATCCTGTCCTGGAAACAAAAACTGGGATTTTTCTCATCTGTGGATTGATTGTTAGAGACACTGGAGATGGGAGAACTCACTGTGAGCCCCCTGGGGTGAGGGAGACTGAAGGTTTTGATATTGCACTGGGGTCTTGGGAGAAGCAGGCCGATAAGTCATTGTTAAGTAGTTTGGGCCACCCTGAAGGAAACTACAGGTGACCTCACTTACTTGAACACTACAACTTCATCAGAGTAGGGAGTAGTTGTAAGATCTGTGCCTTTGAACACTGGGGACACCAGATTTCAGAACTAGCATCTACTGCCCTATACTGTAGGGTGAATTATCTGTCTCCCCTGGCCAGACTGTCTCCTAAGGAGCTGGCATTCTCTTCAGCATCTTGCTGTGCCGAAGTGAACAGACCTGACCGAAAGTCCATTGCATTGGGGGCACAAAAGCAGGGCCCCGATGACCAAAAACCTCTGCCTTTAAGGAAGCTACCATCCTGAAAAAGCAGGGTCAATGCCTTCCAAGAAGAAAGGGTTTGCAAAGCAAATAATCGCACAAGTAAGACATTTTTTAAAAAATGAGAGATGTGAGAAATGTCGCAACTAGGACTCAAATAGTCTTGAGCATCTGCAGTCACCCTTGTTTGCAGCAGCAGGGCCTTAAAATGAGGAGTTTGGAGTTAGGGAGGGAGACCAGCGACTTTCTAGTACTTCAATGTTTTCTGTAAACTAAAGTCAACTGAAGCCTCACAGGGTTGTAAGGATTAAATGTTAAGAGGCTACTGTGGAATGCTCAGCCTCTCAGCCTTTTGTATTCGTTAAAGCGCATCCCGTAAACACCTGTGCAGGCCAGGCTGCTACCTGGTCCACCCTCGCACAGATGCTCCAGATACTCACCTCCCTGGTAAACATTGTACGTATCAGGAGTATTGAAATGTACGTGTGAGTTTTCAGCGAACCTATTTGCTGCAAATACTTCAATATACTATATCCCTTTATGACCGCCACTGTGTTTTGGTAAGGTATTTTTATTATGTTCCAAAAGTTGTATCAATATATTGATTCACTATATTCTTAGGGTACTACAGAGATACTCTCTACTGGAAGTTTATACGCCAGATAATTTTAAGGTTATCCTTCATGTTGCGGTAGAGTTTTGTTTTGTAGAGTTTTTGGTTTCTTTTATAGTTTGCTATTCTCCTTTACATGGATCCTCATCTAAATTAAATCAGTTTTCACTGTAAGCTGTCTCTTAATAAGTTTTAAATGAGTGAATGACTAAATGGATGAAAGGATGGATGGATTAGCCTGGTATCTATTTTTTCCTCATTTAAAGAAATTGTGATTAAGGAACTTAACTTGATCACTCACCTGACAAATTTCTTTCTTTCTTTCTTTCTTTCTTTTTTTTTTTTAGTGCCATTTTTTGGCCAGAGCTTGGTTTGAACCACCTCCGGCATATGGGGCCAGCACCTTACTCCTTTGAGCCACAGGTGCCGCCCCTGCCTGACGAATTTCAAACAAGAGTCCAGGAGTTTGTTCTATGATACAAACCTACCATAATGAAGTCATTTCTTTTTTGTTCATTGGCTGGGTCTGGTGGCTCATGCCTGTAATCTCAGCACTCTGGGAGGCCAAGGCAGGAGGCTCACTTGAGGTCAGGAGTTTGAGACCAGCCTGGGCAACAGAGAGATTTTTTTCACTACAAAAAATAAAACCTATTTTCCAGGTGTGAAGGCATGCACTGGTAGTTGGGACATTGGGGTAGGAGAAGCACGTGAGTCTCTTAAAAAGAAAGGGAGGGGGATTCCTGATACCTGGACTACGTTTATTTTAACAGTTCCTATGACCACTCTTACAATTATTCACTACCCTATTCTCTTTAGTTCTTATTCTAGGTGGATATATATTTTTCTACTTTTTTATTATTTACACATACTTACATTGCCACATTATATTTGTTTCATGTTCATTTTGAGGGTCTCATAATACTAAAAATTGGAAAGCAAAGCCCAAGATCCACAGTGGTTTCTGGTACAATGAACTAAAGATGAAAGTTTCAGAAAATGGATATATACACTTGATATTTTCCAGAATATACATTTTATTTTAAAATCCCCTAACTCAGAGTCTTTGCTAATGCAGACTGACTTTCTCTTGACTTGTCTGCCATCCATGAATAGATTCGTTCATTTGTCTTATAAAACTGCCAAGAGCCTTAAGACTAAACCAGCTACTGACTCAGTTGTTGGCGCCTAAACAAACAAAGCCTCTGTCTCCCAAGAGTTCAGAGTAGAAAGCAAATCATTATATAAGACAACTGACTACTTGGAAGAAAAAAAAAATTATAACACCTTTCACAGGCAAGGGTTAGTATCCCCATAATAGAAATCTAAAACATAAGGAAACTAAGAGGAAAATGGGCAAATGACATAAAAGGCAACTTACAGAAGGAGGAATACAAACAGCCAAAGTATTGGCTGTATGACCTGACATTTTAACCTATAGACTGGCCAGAATCTTAAAGGTTGGTGGCAATCACTGTTGGGGAAAATGTGGGGAAAGAGACACTGTTTGTATGCATGGAAATCAACACGATATTTTGAAAGGGCAATTTCTGACAACATTGTGAATATTTATAATCTATAGCAGAAGAGTCTCATTTCTAGAAATCTTTCTTACAGAAATTATGGCATCACGAATGTGCCTCCCTCTGTGGGGATGCTCATAGTATCTATTTAAAACACTGAACTGGGCTCGGTGCCTGTGGCTCAATCGGCTAAGGCGCCAGCCACGTACACCTAAGGTGGCGGGTTCAAATCCCCAGCCCGGGCCTGCCAAACAACAATGATGGCTGCAACCAAAAAATGGCCGGGCATTGTGGCGGACGCCTGTGGTCCCAG